>OOFJ01130578.1:0-13862 GCA_900323375.1 Benthosema glaciale | reverse complement strand
GGTTTACTAAGGGGGTCCATGTCATTAGTCCTAAGGTTCATTCGTCCTAAGGTTCATTGTTCCTACATTACTAACCCTATCTCTAACCCTAACCCTAACCTCCCACGGGGTACTGCATGTCCGCCAACCTTAACGCATGTCCGCCAACCTTAACGCATGTCCGCCAACATGCATTAACGCACGTTCGCCAATCTTCCCGCATGTAGGACTAACAGACCTTCGGAACAATGAACCTTAGGAACTATGGGCAGTCCCCTTACTAAGGAGCTATAATCTCCAAAGGGATGCACAGCCTCAGGATAGACTTGACTTGAGGGCATGACTTTGATAATATAAAGCTGTCATATGGTGTGTCTGTGTACTTAAGAGTCTGACTTGGTGTTATCTAATGGTAATTGCCTTATTGCTGTTTTCTAAAGGCTTTAGTGAGCAGTGGTATAACTCTGTATACACTTGTTTTCTACTTCAACCATTTAATCCAATAACAGTTTCCAACGGTGTAAAGTTGTCCCAAATATGCCCCACGGAGGCCGAGGACATCACAAAGACCAGTCACACTGGATTAGATTTTTCCTCTTTGTGACCATTCCATCTCCCCCTGTGGAGCTGGCGGTTCTTTGGGGACAGCGTTAGCTGGAGGCTGCTGGCAGGCCTGCCGTCTTCTGCTGCCAGTCTACTAATTTGGCCAAGGCTCCAGCAGGGTGCTGCCGTTTGGGTCTGGAGCCCACTCAACAAAGCCCTTGAGCAGGGCTGAAAAATGATTGTCTGCCTGTCTGGATGGATGGAAACTGAGTAGGTGTGTTTATGTATGCGTTTGTTTGTTTGTGTGTGTATGTGTGTGGGCGCATGTGTGTGCGTGTGTGTGTGTGTGTGTGTGTGTGTGTGTGTGTGTGCATGTGTGTGTGTCTGTGCATGCGTGCGTGTAGAATTGCCTGAGGGGGCTAACTATAATGGCCACCCCACAGGAAGAGGCAGAGAAAAATGAAACACAGGAGCTCACTGGCTGACCAACATGTCCTCTGGCTCTGGACGGGACTGGCAGCATCACACTGAGAGCACGCACGCACACACGCACGCACACACACGCGAGCATGCGTTACCTGCCATCGTTTATCCTGTCCTGTCAGAGTCTGTAACGAACGAACGAACGAACGAACGAGACGGACGGACGGACGGACGGACGGACGGACGGACAAATATGAATAGTTTATTTCTGTACTTTACAGTTACATGTTAAAATACAGTTGTGTTTACATAATTAGGGGTGGCACTGAAAAGTTGTAGGCTGAAGCCAAAGATTATTTTGCCTACCCGCTTATTTAGGCTACCCAATGTTATGGAGGTTGATTACTGTATCAATTAGGGTCATATGAAGGTCATCTGTGCCAAATTTCATGCTTTTATCACCAACTGAACTATCATGTATTGAAAACAGCAAATTTCCGCTTAGCTATTATTGCTATACTCTACATTTGCTATACTCTACATTCACACTGAGGATATTACTCATTTCCTCTCGCATCTCCTCTCTCACTGCACTCTGTAACCCGTCATCACCACTTCTATCGCTAGCGTCACCAAAGCTGTTGATAGGCCAATAAGGCCTATGGTGAAGCCATAATATGGACACAATTCAGGCCAGAGACAGGCAGCTAATGGTTAATTAGCCACAGCGGGTCAAAGTGGTCTGAGACAGTGCAGAGTGACAGGGCAGAGCAGAGCTGTGTGGTTCCGCCTCATTAATGAAGTCGTTTGACTTTTAATCACCTCCAGCTCAGCTAACGCTTAACTGACAGCGCTCATACTGCTGAGGCGACAGGGGCTGTACTGTATGTGATATGTTATTTATTTTCTACAATTTTGTCATTTCCAAATTCCCTCATGTAGTACTACCTGTTCTGACTAGGGATAGAGCTCGAAACCTAAGCCCATTACAAACTCGCTAACAAATTCATCGAGTGCCCGGCGGTATCAATAAGCTGTGGGCTTATTGAGCCTGTTATCGAGCATTGTAGTCCATGACACCATGTTTAAACAGTCAAGACAAGAGGCGATCAAGAAATATATCTAATCACCCACGCTGGCACAAACTGTAAGTGTAAAATTACGCTTAGTGACAGTACACATGCACATGAACCAGTTTTTCGAAAAGGAAAAACGTCACTTGCCGTCCATCTGTTAGAAAAGTAATGTATCTGAATTTGTTAAATAAATATGCATTTATATCTGTTCATAAAGAGCTGAAGAGACAAGAGACTGTAATTATTACAGTAGGCCTACTATTCATAATATGAAGCCAAAAGCCATATAACACTTAACGTTTTGTCATCTTCATTTAATTTTAGATGATGGTCAGCCACAAACTCACAGGCACTCACAACTGGCCAATAAAAAAAAAAGATAACAGTTCTGTTCAGAATGTGTTGTCTCCCGTCTTTCCACTACTTCTGACCTCTACGGTTTGGACTTGGAGAGGGTGTAGAAAACAGTATCCTCTGATACATCTGTGGCTGTGTAAGACATGAAAACATAACCCTGTAGGAAGTAACAATACTTACTGTATATTGGATACAATATACAGTAATATTCTGTATATATACTGTATATTATACTGTATATTGGATTGGATGGATAACCATAATAGTATAACCAATTCCAGTTAATATGTAAGCTTTTCTTTTTTACATGTACAATAGAAATTACTAGAATGTCTGAATAAAGCAAAAAAAAGTATGACTTATTTCCAAACCACTCATATTTTAACGTGCAATGCCCGGCCATTGCAGCAGGCTTAATAGCTGCCATTGCAAGTTGTAACATTTTGAACTTTGAACTATAGTGGGCGATAATGAGTCGACAGCATTAGCTCAATAGACCATTCAGTAATTATGTTGGAGAGGCTGTTTTTACTTTTTTTCCTAGGAAGCTGTTAACTCTGCAGCCAGTTTATAAGTGCTTTTTTAAGTGCTGGGTCAGCACTTACCGGGCAAACACTGAGCAGAGTGCTGTTATTTGACACAGGTAAGGTACAGTATGTACCTGGCAGTCAGAGATGATTGTCTATCGTTAACATTCTCATACACATACACATACGCACGCACGCACGCACGCACGCATGCACGCACGCACGCACGCATCCTCTATATTTCCTCTGACATTCAATTCATGTGTCAATCCTTCACTTTCATTGGTCTCTGGGGTCCTGTGGCTTTTGCTTACATGCCACTAGCTCTTAATGTCTCAGTGGAGCTCTACATATAGGCCTATACGCTGCTCAATCAATATCCACCACCACCAGCCTCGACAGGTTCATTGGTCCCCTCTCCCTTATGCATCAAACATACTATACATTGCACGCACGCACACACGCAGGCATGCACACACGCACGCACACACACGCACGCACGCACATTCTCCCCATGAGTCATGCGCCATGTCCTCTATTGGCTCTGATGTGTTCTGGTGGCATTTCGGTTTGACTGGTCCCACTTAGCCGTAGGACTGGCTGTCTTCTCTAATCATTCCCTGTGATGTGAGACAGACACACAGGTTTCCATGTTTGTACGTCGCTACTGTCCGCATATATCCAACATGCAGCGTTAATAATAGCTGTTTGCCGCATCACCAAACACTTGTTTAACATCATATCTGTGTGCCAAATCCACTATCATCGGGCATCGCGTGTTGCTTCTCTTTACAAAACACAGATGTTTCTGTTCCCTGAAGGGCTATAGTATTTTCTTTCATGTTTTTTTCAGCTTTGTTTGGCCGGAAGCACCAGTGGTTTATAGTACTTTATAGTCTTTTTTTTTCATGTACACTGTCAGTGGCCTTGTGGTTAGAGTGTCAGCCCTGAGACTGGGAGGTCGGGGTTCGATCCCCGGCCGGGTCATACCAAAGACTGAAAAATAGGACCCGATGTCTCCCTGCTTGGCACTCAGCATCAAAGGTTGGTGACATTCTAGCGTCAAGTCCAGGGGGTGTACTTGTACATCAAGCTGCATCACGCTGCAGAAACAGGAAATAGGTCCTATGGGCCTCATGACTTGGCAAGGCTTACTTACTTACTTACACTGTCAGTGGTACTGAGAAGTGAGAAGTGAGAAACAGACAATCAATACTGTACCTCTTTGCAGAATATATTCCACCAGGCTGCGTTCTGGGACAATACTCCTTTGTTCTCCCCATTCCAGACCAGCTCAGTGGCCTCGTGTTTAGTGTCCGCCCTGGGACTGGGTGGGAGGTCGGGGTTGGATCCCCGACCGAAAAATTAGACCCCCAGTGCCTCCCTGCTTGGCACTCAGCATTAAAGGGACACTTCACCATTTTTGCAAAAAACCTATATGTTAATGACATTTAGAAGATTTAGAACACTTTTCATGTGTGTAATTATGTGGTTTTAGATATTTTAGATTTTTAGCAGTGAGCCCAGTGTCTCTGATGTCATCGACACTCACTCCTGGACTACAGTTCCCATAATGCTCCCCCTATCCTTGTGGGTAGGGGTAGGGCTGTCTTACTGAGACAACTTCCAGGAAGTTTGTTTATGCTCGACAGTTTATGTGTGTGATAATTTGTAACAATCCAACAAACTAGCTGTTTCGCTGTCTTGCAATAATATATGAGACGCATTGGGTGGTTGTCAGAAGCCTAGACAACGACGTTATTATTTATTATTATATAACAATATCATTAGGACGTTTCTGAATTGACGGTCACACTTGTCTTGTTTTTAAAAAAATGTCTATTGTTGTCTTTTAAAAGAGCAGAGCATCTGACATTGTAGTGAGTAAGGACGCTCATGCAATTAACAATGTCACAACAAAGCCAATGCAAAGAGATATGAGTAAGCATACTGCACAGTTAATGTGCCATGATTAATTGTCTGTCTGATTGGGAAACAGAGCCTGAGATCATTACAAACAGTATCTCATTAGCAGCGTGTTATTTTTGCATTCAAGTTTTTGTTATCTTGGTGCTGTCTGTGGGTGGGTGATCAGAGATATGTTGATTAATAGGAATATAGTATTTAATAGTTTCTTTGCAAGGTGAAATATTGTGCCGTTCAGTGGAGGACTGATATTGTTAATATGCAACATTTCACATTATAATCATGCTGAATTAATTGAAAGAGTCTCTCCCTGATAACGGCTATACTATGACTATAATATAATAATATAATATAATATGACTACATTCAGAAAGCTATAATATGACTACATTCAGAAAGCTATAATATGACTACATTCAGAAAGCTATAATATGACTACATTCAGAAAGCTATAATATGACTACATTCAGAAAGCTATAATATGACTACATTCAGAAAGCTATAATATGACTACATTCAGAAAGCTATAATATGACTACATTCAGAAAGCTATAATATGACTACATTCAGAAAGCTATAATATGACTACATTCAGAAAGCTATAATATGACTACATTCAGAAAGCTATAATATGACTGCATTCAGAAAGCTATAATATGACTGCATTCAGAAAGCTATAATATGACTACATTCAGAAAGCTATAATATGACTACATTCAGAAAGCTATAATATGACTACATTCAGAAAGCTATAATATGACTGCATTCAGAAAGCTATAATATGACTACATTCAGAAAGCTATAATATGACTACATTCAGAAAGCTATAATATGACTGCATTCAGAAATGATGCTATGTCGCAAAACGTGCAGGTAGCTGTCAGTACTCACTCAGTACAAATCTCTACTCATGCCAAACCTTTATTCGATTTGTGGGATGAATTGTCAAATCCTCCAATGAGTTCTTGAACCACAGTAGAAGTTCAATCTATGAAATTACCTTTATTAAAACATCCATTCTCCAGAGAATTTAACGATTTAACTCAGTTGTGGGCCTGACTGTGCTGTCACATGTATATTCACTCTATTGCATATTCTCATTTAATCAAAGAGCCCTATGGTGTTCTCATTAAATTCAACTGAAATATATTATAAACGCATACATTCTTTTGTTTTAGTTACAGAATGAGCTATTGGATATAATGCCTTTTTGATTTCTAATTTAAGGAGGGCTACTTTGAATATGGTTGACTGTCTCTTCTCAAACAGGTGGCTCTATCTCTTCAGAATCCTGAGTTCAAAGTCATTGTTTAACAACACAAAGTAACAGACTGAATTAATTTGTATTCAGTTAAGCAATTAAAAATAAATGTTAAACGCCTCTCAACTAGTTGCTTTTTTGGCCTTTCTCCCACCATAATTAAAGGGGCTCCACCATGAATTTAAAATCCAATGTATTATATAAATGTTGCCCTTTAATACCTCTTTATACCCACTGAAGCCTAAACAACCACTCAGATAATTCATTTTCACCCTCTCTCGGGATGCTATACCAAGCTATTTCAGCTGCAGTACCAAAAACGTCCACACCTCAGGGGCACCCTTGCCCCCTGTTCTCCTCACCACTTATCCCCGCCCATCTCAGTCTCGGTGGGAGGGGTGGAGAGAGGGGGGCAATGAACCACAGTGGGAGGAGGTGGGGACTGGGATGAACCATGCATACCAATGACTTAAAGGGTGGAGGAAAAGGTAAAGGCGGAAGGACTATTATAATTGGTTTGTGCAAGTGATGTCACTAGATGGAAGAATCTGAGAGGGACCATTCAGACATGCCCATTGAGAAAATCACAGATTTCTCAATAAAGGTCTGACTGTTTGGGGTGTAAAACTGAACCTAAAAAGACCAACAATTTGAAAAATGTCAAATTCATGGTGGAGCCCCTTTAAAGTAAATTCTTTTGCCTGTACTTTGATCAGGCACACAACTGCCCTCATTCATGCACTTGTATTGTATCACCATAAATGGTAAATGGTGCATTTATATAGCGCCTTTATCCAAGGCGCTTTACATAGTGCATGACATTCACCCATTCACACACTGATTGCAGCGGAAGCCATGGAAGGTATACAACCATTGGGAGCAATTTGAGGTTCAGTGTCTTGCCCAAGGACACTTTGACATGTAGGAGGAGACGGGATTCGAACGGCCGACCCACGGATCATTGCATCATGACCTGCTCTACCTCCTGAGCCACAGTCACCCCATGAACCAATAATATTGCCCATGTATCCTACTGTCAACCATGTATCATGATACGTATCGTATCGCTGTTACAGTATGTGTAAATGTATGGTTACACCCCTATTGCTCACCCATCTTGACTAAGTTGTCGAACTTCATTGTGGTACATTATCTACTGTAGCAGCAACATGTTTTCATTCATCAAGACTAATATTTGTTTTAGAAGCCTAATCAACTTTGACATAAAGTATTTTTGACATACTGTTGTAAATACTGTACCAGCATGTCAAGTTTGATTAGTCAGTGTCTGCTGGGAGATTTACAGGCAGAATGTTTGTATATTTATTACTCAGGCTTTCTATCTGTGCATCATGTTTACATCAGCATCATTCACGCATTAAAACAATACAACATAACTGTCACTTTGACATTGCAATGATATTGGACTCTTCCAGAAAATGCTGCATCTTTATACCGTTGTTCACATACTCATTTATTAATGAACTGGTGAAATGCAATCTGCTTCTTCACTGAACCACACAGATGAGGGGAATAGTCTTTGTAATGAGATTCTTTTGCAGCCTCTTAACGTTTTGTCTCTTGATGAGTTTTGGAACTGGCGGAAGGGGCAAGGTGATGCTTGTGCAAAGATGTATGCCTATATGTTCTTTAAACAAGAAAAGCCAATAATAATAATAATAATAATAATAATAATAATAATAATAATAATAATAATAATAATAATAATAATAATAATAATAATTCTCAGTACCCATAAAGATGCTTTACATGGGGGGCAAGAGGAAGCGACGATGACAGGCTGCCATTCAACAGTGATAGTGACCTTTCGACAAGACTGCAAATGTGCATTATACTCACAGAGTGAGTCAATTGGAGACTTGACGAGACTCGATTCTAAACTCATCTTAGATAAAGGCAGTGGACTTTCTTTATTATAATTAGCAAAATTAGCATTAATATCGTCATAAATACCATCCTGTACAAATAGTATGTACAGTGAACAGGATTATTTCTGTTCCATATGCACTGCATTGTTTAAGGCATGTTAAAACCATGCCTTTCAAAACAGTCCATGCAGTACTGAACACAATACAACATGGTATTAATATTAGGAAAGCATGAAAAGCTTGTCACCACAGCTATTGCTGCATTTCTATGAATAATGCAAGGAAAGATGCATTGTGCAATTTGTGCACCATGAATAAAGGTTGTGACTAGCGCAATATTTTACAATTTGATGAGAGCATATATGTATGTGTGTGGACGTCTGTGCAAGTGTGCATGCACTTACTGTTTGTTTATTTGGTGATGATTATTATTCAAGCCTAAAGGCTTCCAATTAATGTGTCACCAAACTGTCTAGCTTTGCTCCTGGCACGCACACACACACACGCACACACACCCACACACACGCACGCACGCACACGCGTGCGCACGCACGCACGCACGCACGCACGCACGCACACAAAGGCTTTTTGTAAGCCTCATACTGTGAAGCTCAGCTAGAGGGGGCTTTTTACCTTGAAGCTTACCTTGAAGCATGATACTGTATTATTCAATGTCCTTTTTTTAAGCACTTCTTCATGCCAAATATTAATACTGCACTTTTAAAGAGTTAGAGAGCCTGCTTTCGACGTGCAATGTTCTCTCCTAACTTTTCAAAAGCCTCCTCTCGAGTCTTAAAAGCCCCCGCAGCCCGCATCCATCGCATTGTATTCCAGTGCATGTCCTCTCCAACTTCCACTCCTCGTTCTGCCAGTGTACTGCGAGAGCTTAGACATACCGTTATCATTTATCTAATTACAATATGTGGGTGAAACTAGAAACACAATAGCAGATAGACTAAACCAACATAGATGTAATATAAATAATGCAAAGGAAACAACATTACTTTATCGTACAGCATTTCATGGTAAACGGTAAATTAGTGCGCTGGAAGTTTGTGGATTAGAAATCCAATCAAACAAAGAATTTTGAAATTAAACAGCACATTTCCACATGGGCTGAACAATACAAATGATAATTCAAATTCAAGTCAGGGGAGGATCCAAATTGCTCTCAATTACAGAAAGATAGGTACTACAGGAGTCGGACAATTACAGATACACAGAGAGCCATTCAGATTCAAAACCAGACCACCACTGCTGATGGTCTGAGATTGACACTAATGGGTTCTGACTTGCGAAAGCAAACATTTTTGTTTTGGTACTTATACATACAATTGTATGGTACAGAACACTGAAGTCCATAAACCAGAAACCTAACCGCAATTAAGCCAGGGGAGCAGCGCATGTCCGACCGCACGCCGGTCCGTTGGTGTGTGTCTAATCTGCGTGTTGTTCATCCCTGCAAGAGGACCTCCTCAAGAGTCCCTCTGTTCCTTCTGCCTGGATCCCAACATCAACCACTTGTTCTCCTCATCTGACGGAGTCATATTCACCCGGCTGGCACACAAACACTATCCCCATGGTGTGTGCAGGCCAGACCGGAGAACCAAAATATTGATCACTTATTATACTGGAGAGAGAGGAAAGGAGGAGTGTTTTAATAATCTACACTGTAAAATCTAGTGAACCTGTAAACTTCATTTGGTTTTAGCTTTATTATACATATTCAAAGTTCATTTAACACTGCAACTTTACTGCGCATTGCAGGGGGTACAATCCAAGGCTATAGTCTAATCTAATGCACCATTAATTACATTCACCACTGTAGTCTCCTTTGTTCAATAACATCCTCGGCTCTCCTATCACACACTAGCACACTGATTCACACACTATATAGAACCCTCAAGAGATTTGACAGTGAATTGACATGCCAGGAAAATTATCTATGTATCACTGAATGAAAAGAAGGGGGGAAAAAGGGCAGTATAAAGGCCGCCTTTATTAAATATCACCCGAGAGAACATGAATCAAAGTAAAAGCTCGATCCCTTTGATAGGAACATAAGAGACAAATAGAGCTTTAAATTCAACACTAATCCCACATGCGTGCCCAAGTTGTTAATTCCCTAAGCTTTTCTCTTTGAGGGCACCGGGGTTGTTGTTCCCTCCCTCTCTACCGACTGCTCGGAGACGCAGCTCTGCCTTCATCATCTGACTACATAACTTCCTCTCCTCTCCTCTCCTCTCCTCTCCTCTCCTCTCCTCTCCTCCGCCTACACCTCCCCTCTCATCCCACCCCCACTGACATCAGCTTGTCTCCTGCTAATCCTCTCGTTACTGAAAAGCGAGAGAGTGAGAGAGAAGATGGGGGGAGAGAGAGAGAGAGACTGAAGACGGAAAGAGGAGGGAAGAGGAGATGGAAGGAGGGGGGAATTAAAATAAATATACAGTAGTGTTTTTCTCTGTTAGTCTCTGCTTATAGAACACAGTCAAGTTAAATCCAAGGGTGTACTGTGTGTGTGTGTGGGTGCGTGTGCACGTTCGTTCTTGCATTCTCATGACTATCCACATGTATCCTCATAGGTCTTGTGTGGGCATGTGCATACAGTACATACAGTATGTATTGCATGCAGTATACTGTACATAAGAGACATCTTTACCTCTTTCAAGCATCCATCATTTGGAACATTTCCTGCTGATTATTGATCTACTGTATAATTTCAAATGATCACAATTACTGGCTGTGGTAGAGTAGACCAACATAACTGTATACATGATGAATACATGAAAATAATAACAACATGCATTGCAGATTAGAAGTTTGTTTACGTCAGCAAACATCTCCCAATGTGTTTGTGTGTACGATAACATTAGTATAGTATTTCCTGAGCCTCAATCTTGAAGAGCTTGCAAATAATAGTCTCCTACATGTTGTCAATGTATCAAAGTAGGAGCACACATCACATTACAACATTTTCCCTTCTCCCAAAAACACACATCAAAACTTGGTGATTTCGCCATTGACAACTAAAATGGTGAGGAGGATGTATGCCGGTATCAGCGGCATTCCATTGTTAATCCACCAAGTTAATATGAACAAATACGAAAGCACAAGCTTTTACTGTAATTTGAATACAGTGCCTCAAAGATGTATTGATATTTCATATTGTTGCTGTCGCTTTCTGTGTTTTTCGTAAAGTAATGCCCAACTTGACGCGGCGCGTTTCGACCTTGTCGATCTGCTACTTTGGCTGGTTTACACCCAACAGAGACGATATGTCCATATATCGATACATAACTTTTTCTTTAAATGTCATGACATCTCTATTACATACTGTTCCAATGTGTATACTGTACGTGTGAACGAGTGTGAGTAATGATATCCTTATCGTGCTTTTCTATCGATACATCCATGCCATCCCAAGTACCGTCGATTGTATCTGTGTCTCCATCTCTCTCCATCTATCTCTCATGAACACACACACAGTCTCTCCATATCTCTATCTCTCTGCCTCTCAGCGCTGGATGCAACTCAAGCGTGCTGAGATGGAACACATTACGATCTGGCCTACATGGCTGGCAGCTGTGTGTGCGTGTGTGTGTGTTCGCGTGTGCACTGTGCATGTGTGTGTGCCGTGCATGCATGCATGTGTGAGCTACTGTACGGTATGTGCACTTATGTGCACTGTATCTTCTCTAATGTAAATAGTTAGCTCTTTGTGTTATTTTCAGGATTGTACACACACACACAGAAATGGCAAATACACCATGTGTACACATTGTTAAATGAACAGTGATTATTTTACTGTGCACACAGACGCACACATACTTCTTGTCAGATCCAACAAACAATTTGTTATATATGTATGTGGATTAAGATCTATTAACATATAGGTGATACTTGTTTCCCCACATGTTGTAGCGCTAAAGCCTGAATGAATCATACTTGTTGTCGTATGATGGTACAGCATGACACCATCATACAATGTATGAGTATTAGGCATTAGCTACACAGGGGAAATCATTCCAAATGACACCCGGACACACATGGGCGTTGCACTACTGTGGCCAGGAGCTCAGAGGGCCTAGGCTAGGCCTCTGACTGAGCCAGGGACTCGAGTGGATCTCGTGCTCAGGCACTTTGAACTGAACCTGGGCCAGCCGACAAAAGGTGTGTCCCTGGGTTCCGTGAAATTCATCTCCAACCATGTGGAGAGTTGGCAGAGAGAAGAAGGTAGGAGATGAACATTTTGTGAGTGATGGGCTGAACATCACCACTCCTCTCTCTCCCCTCCTCCCGCTTCTATCCAGAACGCCTTGCCGTTGCCTATACTGTACATACGGTACACTAATGACTAATCCACAGAGCGCGGCCCAATAGGTGTCAGTCAGACTCCTGGTGCTGTGTGCATAAACTGCTTGCTTTAACTTTACCTATTTTGCTAACTAAAGGCTCTGACAGATGCAAAGTATCACTGACCTGTATCAAGTTAGATCACTTTGGGAAGAGTCAAATCGTCAATTATACTGTCTAGTCATTGGTGTGACAATTAGGAGACAATGTCAGTCACATCAAACAGCGTTTTGATACTCCACACCTTTACAAATGCCTATTTTGGAACCTATTTCATACAAAAAATGCCATGAAGTTTCAACTTACCATCCAACGGATACAAAAAAATGGAATTGCATGTTGCCGGGCCTCTAAAGATCGAGCACATCTGCCAAAACAACTTTCACTCGTGCCCAGAGGGACCGCCCAACAACCGCCAACGGTTGCACCATCTGTCGTATCCAAACTGTTTTCCCCCGCAGCTTCCTTGTGTCTGACAGCTACAGCCCCGCCGCGACCGACACAGCCCTGGGTAGGCAACCTGGCCTGGTGGGAATCTGCGCAGCTAGCGCACTTTTGTAGTTTAAAATATATTCTTATTTTATATTATCTTCTTCTCCTGTCCTCTTATCCACACTCCCCTCCTCTCGGTTATCCGTTCCTCTTCTTATGTTTGTTTGTCAGTCTGTGAATTGGACTTCTGTTCGTGGCGACTGTGTCTCAGATGTACTTGTTGACTTGTCTTTATGACATCTCTCTATGGTAGGCTACATATCTCTGCGCCGATGCTAGCTTGTCGTCTTCACGGCATATCACTCTGTATTGATGCCATGCTAGCTTGTCTCTGTGCTATCTCTCTGTATGGCGAACACTTGAGCGTCAACGGGTTTGAGTAAATGTCAGCGTTGCAACATGCTTGCGGTTAAGGTTAGGTTAGGAGTTTGGGGTAGGGATAGTAATAGACTAACCCTAACCCAAACCTAACCCTAAAAGCGCAAACATTGCTCCGCGATGTTTGACATGCTTGCGCTTAGGGTTATGGTTTGGGGTTTGGGTTAGGGTTAGTCAGCGGGCGGCTGGCACCAACCCGTTGGCTAATACATGCTCGCCTCTGTATGTGCTATCTTGCATAATGCAGTGCATTTACATGACCACTAGAGATGTGTTATGGAATCTATCTGCTCTTTCTTTACCTGTAGTATTGATGTGTGTGGAGCTGTGAGACGACTCTTCCTGGTTGGCCTGTCTGTCACTCTCCCCGTTTTTTTTCCTCTTTATCTCACCTTTGCTAGTCTCTATCTTTCTGTTTTTTTTTGTCAAATTTGTTTTTATTTTATGGAACAAAAACAGTAAAAGAAAGAAGAAAACACAAAAACAGAAAGCTAGTCTCTATCTTTCTATCTGTCTATCCATCGTAGACTTTTACTCTTGGTTTTCATGTTGGGTATGGGTCACCACACACACACGCACATGCACGCACACACACACACACACACACACACACACACACACACACACACACACACACACACACACACACACACACACA
>OOFJ01130480.1:0-11389 GCA_900323375.1 Benthosema glaciale | reverse complement strand
TGTGTGTGTGCGCGCGCGCGCGCGTGATGTGCGCGCAGCAATAATTCACTGTAGAAAGGTAGCCTACTGACTTATTCCCAAAAAGGATAACTTCATTGTTCCATCCTGAATGTTCATATTATTATTTCAATAACTGCAAGCCAATGAACCAATCAGTAGCACTGTCATTATTTGTCTAAATTTAATTACCGGTACATTAAAATCGACAGTCCTCTGAGACACAGACAGAGTAGACATACTACAGTATATTATCATGAACATCATGAAGGAGCATTCATTTGAATATAGGTTGAAAATGGGTGTGGAGTTGTCCTTTTAACCACTTTTGATGAGATACGGAGGTACGGCATGATATTTTATATTGTCTGTCAATGCTGTTGTCTGTCAAGGTTGGTATAAGGTCAATAACAGGTTTAGATTGGAAGCAGTTGTATTAGACATAGTTAGTGGCACTCAAAGTAGAGAGGATTTACAGAGGACCAGCAGTTGTACCAGACACTACTTCAAAGTAGCTACAGGGACTCGTAGCAGCATTCATAGCCAGACAGACAGCAGAAAGCTCTAAGACTCAGAGCAGCATTCATAGCCAGACAGACAGCAGAAAGCTCTAAGACTCAGAGCAGCAGTCATAGCCAGACAGACAGCAGAAAGCTCTAAGACTCAGAGCAGCAGTCATAGCCAGACAGACAGCAGAAAGCTCTAAGACTCAGAGCAGCAGTCATAGCCAGACAGACAGCAGAAAGCTCTAAGACTCAGAGCAGCAGTCATAGTATCTTTTCTGAAAGTGATGACGCCAGTGAGCTCACCTCATGGCGCACTATGCTTGCAAGTAGGGCCTACTTCAAGGAGCAAGTTGGCATCTCGAGAGTGCATTTCTAGTTGTTATAATATTATTATTATTATTATTATTATTATTAGATATATGTACATTTATTAATTACAAAATCATAGATGGCTACAGGTATACCACTGTGAAATTATTAGTACTTCCACTTTTGGAAGGAAGTGTTCGGTAACAGTTCAACTTTCCTTGGAGATACAGTACAACATTCTACCAGAAGGGGTCAGAAAAGCACAGCTTGAATTCACAACTACAGGCTTTGTTACTGCAGCAAGACTTGTTTTTATCTAAGTAAAAGTATCAATACTGCAAGGTAGAAATACCGGTGTGTAGCCTACTTAGTACCAAAAGTAGAAAGTAGCCTACCCATTATGCAGAATGTCCCATTTCACACGTTTTTTTTTTCTCGTTTTTTTTTCTTTTTGCCTTTATTGATAGTTTCCAGTGAAGATAGACAGGAAAGAGGGAGAGAGAAGGGGGGATAGTAGATACAAGCTCACAACGTGATGCAACGCATTGTGTGCACGAACAATAGCATACATGTGCTATTTTCAAATGGCCGAAATGTATAGTGCTGTGTGGTTGCTGCATGTTTTGTAATATGAATCACCATATTATTCCACAAAGTAACTCTAGTACTCATTGTGGTGGAGTAAAAGTACAGAAATTGGAAATACTCCAGTGGAGTAAAACAATCACACTTGTGTGAAGTGAGTGGCGCTCTTATCATACATCAACATCAGCAAATCAAATCATCACATTCCGTGCCCCACACACACACACACACACACACACACACACACACACACACACACACACACACACTGTACATAAGAGCTAGTGCCGCTCAAAAATGCCCAAAAGGTACAGTACAGTAGTTGAGTAAATGCACTTTAGTTACTTTGCAATACTGCCTTTAACCTTGGCATCCTTATACTGGGCATGACATTTTCAAAAGTAGCAGATCTATAAGCTTGTAGAGTAGTAGTAGTTCAGCTGGCAGAGCACAATCAAGTCAGAAATGACAGAAGGATATCAACTTGACTGCCTCCTGAGAATACAGTAAAATGGGTTAATCTGGTCCGGCATGCATGGGTACTGTGAAAATATCATATTATGTGTAATATTAATAATCTCAGAGTTATGTTGAATCGAAGTCCTCAAGGTATAAAATATCTCGGGGCCTGGACTGCTTCAACGGAATAGGACCTGGAGGTTCGAGGCAAGCCTGCCTGGAATCTTGCATGGTATGAGGAAAGTGTGGAATGCCATGAAAGACACTGGATGTCACATGGACGGACAACATCAGAGATGTGATCCTGGGATTGGGGACCTACCACAGGCCACAGACAAAGTCGGAGAGTCGACTCAAGCATGAGGCTGGCAGGGCACTGCGTCAGGCACCCGAAACCAGTGGAAAGCAAACTGGATTTAGAGAGTGCTAAATGCCTAAATTCAGTAAATTGTGATTGTAAACTGTGGGAATCCAGGAAGTGCACCTTCATAGATGCACTGCTACGTAACATCTTAGCTAACTGCACTGTAAAGCATGTCAGCTCAAGACCCTGACGCTAGATAGGAGAGTGTTGAGGCAGCGATTCAGTCCCAGTTGGTGATACTCACTCTCACATATATAGTATGTCTTTGACAATTGTATATGTAAATTAGATTAATGTGTGTCTTCTCCCATTCCCTTTAAAGCCCTAACCACACCAAAGGGTCACCATGCAACTCCTTGGGTCCAAATGGTTGCAAGGAGTTGCATGGTGACCCTTTGGTGCAGTTTGGGCCATTGAATTCCATGCGTTGAATCACTTGGGACAATGTGGGACGGCGTGCGTCGACGTGCAACAGGACACTAAAACCGTCTCGACCCTTTGGTGTGGTTATAGGGCTTTAAGAGCTGTAGACACATTATCCATCTGGCGCACTGCCATTTGAATTGTGGTTTCTGAAGTTTGAAAAGAACAGCAGCCACTTTAACAGCAGCCGCTTATTTCTTGGATGGCTGTTATATGAACGTTGAAAAACGTCTCAGCTATGTTGAACATAATGTGTTGAATTTATATAAATGGCTATCCATTCATCCAAACATTGCCTTGTGGCCCTTGACCGCAAGTGGTGATGCTATGATGCAGCATTCTTTTGCCATAAATCATGCAAAAAGCAGAAAAATAGCAGAAAAGAAAAACACATGCCGACACCAGAAACTGCAGACTTTTCTCCGACCTTTGATACCAAAGAGATACAGATTGTTTATACGTTCTGTTTATACGTTCAGGTACACCTTTAGGTAGAAAATTCTATTCACACTTTCCATAGAATGTTTCTTCACACTCAAAAAATATACATTTACTTTATTAGGTAGTACATCAAAAAATAATTATACCTAAAAGTAAAAACCATTAAAAACAGGATGGGCAGCTGGAGCCTGGAAATGGCTTTTGTGGTCGGAGGGCGGGGGTCTATTCTGCTTCAACTGTTGACACACTTTTTAAGATACATTCCTCTCAAATGCCATATTTACTAGCCATATTTTCTTTAGGGTTTCAAGCTAACTGGAATTGTTTCATCAGCAATATTATCTCGTTCTAGCTTGGAAATGGAACCTCACATATTCTGTATATTCCACTAGTTATGCTCCCAGCTACCGTTGATTGACATTTTTCTGATTATGGACCCTAACTAAAAGATCTAAAAAATATTGAGTCTTTAGTTAAGACAGAAAAGGTCTCAAACCGATAAATATCGGATGGGATCAGACATATCTCCTGAACAGTATTGTATCGTAGATCTGGTACACTCTGGGGCATTAGTAGCTCAGGGGTAGAGTCACCGGATCCCAGTTCGAACCCGGGCTCCCCCAGAGCTACTGTCGAAGTGTCTTTGAGCAAAACTATGAATCCCTAATTGCAGTTTAGTGCCTTGCATGGTTTCCTCTGACAACGGTGCGTGAATGTAATACACAATCTCTGTAAAGCGCCTTAGATAAAGGTGCTATATAAATTACCTGTTTCAAAAGCCAAATCCATACTGGGCAAAATCTTTGATGTGGGCATTGCCCCTAATTCTTTGAGCTATTTGCCAGCGTCTGATACGGACATTCCCTGTTGCGACCCACCCAACTTTGTCTTTTACAACTTCACTATCTAGATGTCTGATCTTACTGATGGTCATCAAAGTCTGACTTTTGTATATACTGTCCAGTTAAACTCAAATTTGTGTTCGGGTAGGTCAGTCGGTAGAGCTCTCGCCTTTGGACCACAAGTTCATGGGTTTGATCCCGGGCACCGCCAACTCAGTGTATGAGTAGCACGGCTGGGGTCCGGCAAGTCGTACGGTACTGGGAGCTAACGGTAGGTGTGGTGCTCCACCTCAGCATCGATCTCCCAGGGGTCTAGCACATTGTAACAGGGACAGACTCCTGCGTGTTACCTGTGGAGACTTACAATTAGCCTCTCCCACCGACCTACTTATAAAACTCAAATACTCACATTCTCGCAGGTTCGATAAAAAACATTACAAGATACATGGAGTCCTTTTCTGGAAGACTGTATGTGCATGTTGACTTGCTCACAACATCTCTACAACATCCCTCCTTCCCCAACTGTCAGCAGAAGTCAGATTGTGCTGAGATCTGCCCAGATACGAAGTCCTACGGGTAATAGTAACTGCAAGAAAAAACAACACAGGCCCAATAACAGCGTACTTTCATAGGGAATTTCATGTGGGCCGACCTATGACATATCATAGAGAAAAAAAATATATCGACTTACTAAGATGGCTTCTGGCAGTGTGCACAAGAAACCCTCGGAAAGGTCCAGTGGTTTGCCAGATTTTCTCCGGACAAACAAACGCACACATGCAGGCCCTCTTATAGATAAGACTAGTCACACAGTAAAAAAGAAGGGATCTAATAACAGTGTGTCTTCATGAGGGTACATCTCTGATGTGTGACTTCATGTTTGGATGTGGCGGCTGTGGCTCAGGAGGTAGAGCAGGTCGTCCAATGATCCATGGGTCGGCGGTTCGAATCCCGGCTCCTCCTGTCTACATGTCGAAGTGTCCTTGGACAAGACACTGAACCCCAAATTGCCTCCAATGAGTCGGTCGGTGTGCGCTTGCCACCATTGGTGTATGAATGTGGGAAGTGAGGATGCTGGCGTCGTCTGTTCGCCGCTTCACCTCCCAATGTATGAATGAATGAAGCATTGTAAAGCGCTTTGAGCACTTGGAAAAGCGCTATAAAAATGCAATTCATTATGAGCCCCCCATCCGAGCGCTATTCACTTCCATCGTGAAACAGTTCCAAAAAAGATAAATCGTTTGGAGGGGGAAAAAAAAGCATGGATATTCCTGGAATTCCAGCAGTTCGCTAGATTAGCCCAAGACAAATACAGACACACAGAGACCCTCTTCCAGACGCCTCCAACAGAGCCACAGTGTAAAAATAGGACACTTATATTGCACTGACCCAATGTCAGTGCAGTTTGACTACAGCCATGTGTCTTGAGCCCTTTCTATCCTCAGCTTCTTGTTTTGCTACATCTAATATATCTACTATATATATATCTACTATATCTAAAGAAAGAAAAACTAATGGTGGTATCTTGTTGTCATTAAGATAAAGCAGTTGCTCCATGCAGTTGGCCTCTCCCCGTGGATCTCTTCACTGGCATGTAAGATGCAGCTGGTGACTCCAGACCTGTGGTTGTCACTCTCCACAGATCGACAGTGGAGGTCAGCTACGACAGAAACCACATGAACTGACAATCCGTAACTGTGACCAAATGGAACAGAAAGAACAAAAAAGGAAAAAAAAGTGACAAAAAAAAAATCCACATGGTCTTGGTCATCTTTGTGCAGATCGCAACTTCCATCATAGAAGCGAACATCTGTCTGCAGCTCTGGTTGGGCCTCCACCTTATCAGGCTGCCACAGCTGTAACTCATCCTCCGCCGAGGGTTCAGCCGGCCACAGACTCGTCCTCCTCAGCTGGCTGGGACTCGGCCGCATGGTCTGCATTCTCTGCCTCGGCTGACGGTTCAGCCGTCACAGAATCGTTGTCCTGACCCGGGCCCCCTGGTTCCGAAAGGGACACCTGTTCGCCGAAGGCGTCAATGGTCTTCTCTGAGCGATCCTCCTCGGGGTGTGTCTCCGGGTGGTAGTCATGCGGCCTGCTGGTGTTACTGTTGCGGCCTGGTAGTGGTCCTGGTCGTGATCTGGTCTCTTTTATCCAGCTGGGTATAGTAGTCTCTGAGGAGCTAGGTTCAGGGGTGACAGTCGTCTTCCTCGAGTTATTTTGGCTAGACCTATTGAAAGGGAATCTCGATTTTGGTTTCTTTTTGACGCCACTGCGCTCCAACGCATCCCTCTCACTGGCCCAAGTTTGTTCTTTGTTTCTCATTTGGTTCTCCAACTCGTCCTTCTCATGGAGCCACATCATTTCTTTATTGGTCCAAATAGTCTCTTGCTCCTTCCATTCTCTCATGATGCAGTCGAGCTGGTGTTGCACATCTTTAACCTCTGTATATTGCTCCACCTTCTGTTTCCACAAACCTTCCAGCAGGTCAAGCCGTTCCCTCAATGCTTTCGCTGTGGTAGACTCCACCCTCTTAGCCCGTGATTGGAAGAGCTTCAACTCTGTTGTCTTCATCTCTTTCTTCATGTCAGTGCTCTTCTGCTGTGCTGATTGGAGTTTTTCATACAAAGCCTCCTTTTCTTTAAACAATTTGTGTATCTTCAGCCTGGCCTGTTCCACAGTCTGCTCCTGTTTCCACAGAATTTCTCTCAGTTCATTCTGATCTCTACAGGCTTTATCTCTCTCAGTCAGCACCCTTTTGAGCTCAGAGTTTGCCTGCTCTTTATATTTCTTCTCTTCCTGCACCCTCTCTTGGAGGAAGCGGATGTCCTCTTCAATTTTCTGGTTAGTGGACTGTATCCTCTCATAATTCTGCTTCTCCTTATTATACTTATGTTCCATTTCCTGGAAGGCTTGGGAGGTGCTGAGCTCTTTTTTGGTGAGTTGGTTATTCTCCTCTGTCAAAGTGTCATTCTCAGCTTCTAGCTGCTCTACTATCAGAAAGACCCTTCTCAGATAATTTATGTCTGTGATCATCTGCTGCATGTCATTGCTCTTCTGCTCTTCAATTAACTTCCTGAACTTGGAGACTGACGGCCATTTCTGGTCTGTCTCTTTCTGCTCTGCTTCAGAGATGGAATGCTTTTTTGGTTCCCTCCTGAACAATTTTCTTTGTGATTTGTTTGTGATATTGAGCTTCTTCTCATAAGTCTCCTTTTCAGCGACCCAAATGCGTTCTTTGTCTGTCCAAACGGTTTCTTGCTCTATCCATTCTCGCCTGATGTGGTCCAGCTTGTATTCTAGATCTTTAACCTGTTCCTCCAAGATCTCACATTTTTGCTTGTATTCTTTCATGGTCTGATCCAGTCTCTGTTTCCACAGACTTTCTGTCAGGTCCATCTGCTCTGTGATATTCTGCTGTGCTGAGAGGAAATTTTCATACACAACCTCCTTTTCTTCAAGCAGTTTGTTTATCATCTGGTCCATTTCCTGTTTCCATGCTTCCTCTCTCTCAGCTAGCATCCTGTCATTCTCTTGCATCTCTTTGATGAACTTCTGTTCCATCTGGCCCAATTCCTGTTTCCAGACCTCCTCCCTCTCAGACAGAATCCTCTTGCTCTCGTGGTCCACCATCAACTCCAATTCCTTTTTCCAGTAGTCCTCTCTCTGAGACAGTATTTGATCGTACTCCTGCCTCTCCTTGAGGAACTTCTGTTCCATGTGGTGCATGTCATCTTTCCAGGTTGTCTCTCTGTCAGTCAGCATCCTCTCACACTCCTGCCTCTCCTCTTTTATCATCTGTTCCATATCATGCATCCTTCGGCTGAAATTTTCATTCTCCTCTTTCAGAAGTTTATTCTCAGTCTCTAGGTTCCTCAGTCTTGCAGAATCAACCATTGCTTTGTTTGTGGAAAAGGTAGTAGTATGCTGAGCCTCCTGGAGGATCTTAATACACTTCAAAAGGGGCGAATCTTCATTTAAGCCTAGATGGGGGTATCTGTCAAGCTCTTCTTTCAGAGTCCTTTGCACAGTATCTAATTGCCTCTGATTTCTCTCTTGGACTTTTTGGGAGGTTGTTGGCGATTGTTGAGATGTGGGGTACGTAACATCATGAATGAGAGAGTAACCCCTCGGATTAGATCGTTCAGATTCACCATCATGGCTTTGGGAAATCTCGTCTCTCTTATACTCGTAGTTGGTAGACGGTAGATGTCTACTATGTCTTGAATGATGAGTACTTGAAGAATCAAGGGATAGTTTGGACGCTGGTGGAGCTGGGCTGGGCTCGTGTAGACTGATAGAGGAGGTACTGGTCATAAAAGGCTTATTTTGTTCACCGTCAAATGGATACATTGGCTGCTGAATCCCCTGCAGAGATCCCCTTCCCTCGTCTAATGGCCATCCCTGCTGCTCCATGGTAATTTTGGATGGCTGAGATGAGATGCGAGACGGAGTCTGTACAGAATCGCTTGGATAGTACTCTGCTTGAATCTCTTTCTGATCACATCTCTTCTCAGTCTCTAGTTGCAATCTCTGATTGAAGGGTGATGGTGTTCGCCTGTGGTCTATTGTCTCCGTTCTCATTGGTTTCACAGATCTCACTGGTGATGTCTCCGAGGTGTCCAATCTGGCCCGGGACTGGCTGGGCTCTAGAGGCTGTAAATCCGCAAAGTGATGCTCAAACTTTTTAATGAGAGCTTTTACAGTTTCACGCCTGTCTGCTTCTGCTGACATCTCTTGAACAACTATAATCTAGCAATATAAATATCCCAGCAAGAAGCCAATTTCATTGTGAGATGAAAGTATAATGTTGGTCTTTTGAACACAATAAGTTACGTCAGAACCTACGATAGTTATCTTCAATGACGTCACCCCTCCAAACTAGGAATTCTGGAGCAATCATTAAGTGATGAGGGAAAATGAGTTGGAGACTATATTCAAGTTGGTGATAGATATAGGCAGGCAGGCAGGCAGGCAGGCAGGCAGGCAGGCAGGCAGGCAGGAAGGCAGGCAGGCAGGCAGGCAGGCAGACAGACAGACAGACAGACAGACAGACAGACAGACAGACAGACAGACAGACAGACAGACAGACAGACAGACAGACAGACAGACAGTTTTAAGTGTCCTCAAAGATGCCCAGCCCACACAGGTTTACAAGACACAACATTTACAGAATTATACATCCTCAGGAATGCCAGTATATCTGTCTGTAATGCACCAGAAGCTGGGAACAGAGGGAGCTCTGTCCTCTTTTAAATGTAAATGCAACATAGGGCTCAGTGATATAGTCCTCTTTGAATTGAATATAATTTATTAACTTTGCTTTTTTCAGAATGTCCACCCTCCATTACTCCTGATCATTGACAGTTGACAATGACAGTAACATTAGACATTCATGTCTGTGGAAACGCCTGGTCCCTATTGGCTGCTTAGCGCTCAGATCCGGTTTAGAGCCCTCCTACTGCATCCGGTAAGGTTGTAGGCTGAAGCCGTGGCTTTATTATGCCTACCCTATTTGAAGAGTAGTCTAGAGTTGTCTATTTTAGTATTTAAGCTGATCGTTTTATTATTAGTTTCATTAATACACTTCCTGTCCTGTGTGATAGGGGTTGTAATATCATTATAAATTGCATTTCCATATTATTTTACTTTGCTCATCTCTGTTTTGATTGATTGATTGATTGAAGATTTTTTTTTTTACTTTGTTTATTGGTTTTCACAAAGCATTTCAGTTAGAAAAGGTCAATAAGAATTTTTGAATTTTAGAATTTTTCCCACAGAAAAGAAAAAAGACGACATTTTGTATTTTCACCCCCCCCAACAGAAATAAAAAATAAAATAAAAGGACAACAGGACAAGACAGACCATAAATACAGTATCAAAAACAGTTGATATATAAAGGGCATACAAACAACACAAACAAACAAACATACCTTACAAATAGCGTTGATAAAAGTAAAATAAAATAAAAAAGCACACAAAACAAACGCAAAACAGTACAAGACATCCGAACAGTACATTAGAAGTACATGATATAGTACATCCATAATCCGCGCTACATCACAGCACCCAAAACACCACAGGTATTCAGGTCAAAAGTCTAATAGAACTCATATGTCCTCTATAAGGGACGGACTCAGTCCACGAATGAATTGAAAGAACGGGCCCCAAATCCTCCCAAATCGATCAGAAGAGCCTTTTAGTGAAAGTCTGATCCTTTCCAGCTTTACAAAGTGCATGCAGTCTCTAACCCAGTGAGTGTGAGAAGGGGAAGCAACAGATTTCCAACTCTAGCTAACAGAGTGACAAAAGCCAAGACATCCCTATCTGTTTTAGAAAGTGACGGGATTGAGGGGAAGACACCAAACAAAGCCCCCAGAGGTGTAGGCTCTACCCTCTGCTCAACAATCGCTGATAAAGAGGTAAAAATATCTGACCAAAATGTGTGTAAAGAGGGGCAGAGCCAAAACGTGTGGTGGTCTGCAGGAGCCTGTAAGGAGGTCTGCAGGAGCCTGTGATTGAAGAGTTTATTAACAGTTTGGAGAATTACAGTACATATGAAACACAACTCAAAACAAAACTGTTAACTGTGGACGACACCATAAAGCATTACACTTGTTTACAACTAGAATTTCGGCGGCCTACGGCCGCAAAATCCCAGGATGCGTTTGCAACGCTGGAAAGAAATTGCGCGTTTTGAATATCTGGATTTGACAGCCTCCACTCACTGTAAATGAAGCGTATATACAGTGAGGAGGAAAGAGTGTGTTTCGGGGGATCGTGCTGCGCTCGCAGACGCCTCCTCCTCCTCCTCGTGCTCACTCCACTCTCCACTCCACTCCAACATCAAAACAACAAAAGGCATTCAGGCCAGCGGCGCGGCGGCGACAGTCGCTTTGGACGGACAAATAACGTTAAAGTTGTTGATGATTCATTAAAATATAAAAGTCCACCGTAGTACAACACACTGAACACAGCTCTGGATGTGGAACAGGAATGAAATGGATAATTGACACTAATGAGCCCGCACCCCGGCGGACCCCCATTTGAAAAGATATACCAAGGACCCTCATATTAAGAGAAGATTTATTTTGTACGGCTCTAGAAGTGATTGTCAACCCGTTCAATTTCAAGGACCCCCAGGCCAGGACACATGCCCACTATTTTACTAAATGAAGGACTACGTATTCAATCTTACCGAATCCTGAAGCTGTCCCATTCATTGTCACAGCCACGGCAGGCACAACTAAATGTGAGTAGCAGCCTACAGGGTTGCACGCCACCGCCACGGTCCCGTTCGTCATTCATTTATGTTAGTCTATGAAGTAATGCCGATATAACTATAATATTGTACTATTACTATACTATTCCTCAAAAACCGTATCCTTTTGGTCCGCGAGCCATGCGTGCGCCTCGCAGCAAGCGCTGCGCCATAAAGCCTCGATAATTACGCTTTTTTATATTTC
>OOFJ01130467.1:0-12444 GCA_900323375.1 Benthosema glaciale | reverse complement strand
GTGTGTGTGTGTGTGTGTGTGTGTGAGTGTGTGTGTGTGTGTGCGTGCGTGCGTGCGTGCGTGCGTGCGTGCGTGTTTGTGATGTCATGGATGATGAGTAACCAAACCAACTGCAGACAGACAGGCAAATCCTGCTACAGATACTCTCTATCAGTGACAGCGAAGCTGCCCCTAGCAACCTCTAGTTGCCATAACCCAGGATGACCCAGCCAGGAGCTCTGTGTGCAGTGATGGAAAAAGTACTCACATTTTGTACTTAAGTAAAAGTATCAATACTGCAATGTATAAATACTCTGCTACAAGTTTTCTTTTTTTTTTTTAAGTACAGAATTTAAAAGTACAAAAGTATTTGTATCAAAATCTAACTATAAATGCGCCACGTCTCTCGCCGCCAAAGCGGGTGCCTATGGGCTACAGTTCCAAACATTGGAACTGTCCCATTGAGATAGAATGAGCACAGTAGAGCACTTCTTCTATTGGAGTCAACGCTAGTGTCGCCACTCTCCTTACACCACTCTGGTTTGGCCCACGACTTCAAATTTGACACGCACGTTCCACACAGTGCAGTGCCGGCCTCGAGTATGTGGGACACACTGTTGTCCAGAAACACTACAAAAGGCAGAAGTTGACAACGGGGTTCCCAAGTTGCATCGTTCCAATTTCCAATACTTTTACTCCTACTCCACTACATCTGGGATCCAAATAGTTCACTTTTACTCCACTACATGTTTGAAATCTTTAGTTAGTAGTAGTTATACTTTGTAGATTTGAATTATTATTAGGAAAAAACATACTAACCACTTCAGCCATACGATACATTTCATACATTCATACATTTCGGCCGATAATATAGCCTAAAGCATAGTTTCTACTTTTGATACTTTAAGGATGGAGTGCCATGATTTTTGTACTTTTTCTGTTTTCAATATATTCAAATATGTCTTCCCTGTGTATTTTTAGTTTCTTCCTGAAAGCTGAAAGCCTTTGAGCCAAAAGGCCCAATCGGAAAAACACAATTTTAGTGACATCACAACCCTAACCCCTCCCACAATATCATACAAAAACAGCTGTGGGCGAGGCTTAAGTTCAGGTAGGTGGTGCTAAAGTGAAAACCATGCATAACTAATGAACTAGTGGATGTGGTCACATAAAAACCTAATTGTAACACTTTCTGTACACTTTTTTGAAAATAATCTTCCTCCTAGTATAATCTTAGTACCTGATGATCATGTTTTAGGAGGGGAAAAAACCACGGCACTCCATCTTTAAGTACACTAGACCTGTACGAGTGTACGTGTCCGTCGCCCACCGGCCTAAAGCCTACAGGCCTACTGAAAGTACAAATGCCAACTCGTCATAGGTACGCAGGAGGGCTGTGTGGAAGAGACATGCACAGTAAATAAAATGTACATACCAAGTTAATGAGTTGGCTTTTTAATGTAGAGCAGTGGTTTTCAACCAGTGGTCCTTGAGAGGGTTCCAGGTGGTCCCCATGCTAAATGATGGAGTTGGTCACCAAATGGACCCTTATAGATCTTTAAACATCTGCATTACGTAATTTACAAGAAATCTACACAATTGGAGAATGTAGAAGAATTGTGAATTTTGATCAAAAAATAATGTAATAGTGTAAAATAATGTGGATTAGATGATGGATCCACCCCACACAAAAGTGGTGGTCCCCCAGGTTGCTCTTTAGTCTGGATGGTGGTCCCCTGGGTCAAAATCTGTTGAAAACCACTGGTATAGAGTAATAGCGAGAGAGTATAATAGCATCATTTTTGCTGGACTGTCAGCTTGCGCCCCTTCCGTCCAATTGCCTAGTTGCACTCCATAGCCTTACAATTTATAATTTAGGCATTTAGAACGTAACAGTGGAATATCTGTATAATTAAACTATGCATATATACATTAAAGTGCTATTTCTACATACAATGCTATTATAGTGCTATGTCTAGTGTCTACATAAAATGCTGTTTAAGTTACATAATTATGTTGAGCTGTACATGCCTGTAAGGTCATCGGGGTAGTGGCAAGTGCTACGGGCCATGATGGAATCTGAAGAGGTGGTAGGTAGCCTCCCTTAATTGCAGATACCTATCCCATAGCCAGGACAGACGGCTGTGATTCTGAATTCACTCAATAATATACTGTAGCTGTCTTGAGTTCCTTGGCATCCTGGAATCATGCAAGAAATTACATGATGACCACTAGTTTGGAAAACACACACACGCACGCACACACACACACACACACACACACACACACACACACACACACACACACACACCTCCGCCCTCCTTTTCACCTTATACATTTTATCTACAGTATTCGCTGTGTTGATATGAATCTGGCTAGGAATTATCTTCTGAGTTATTAATTACAATAAAATATGGTGTTTTCCATTTTCATACAGTCAGATTGACAAAAGTGTGGTGCTGCTGGAACAAAATGATGGGTTCACTGTGTTCAATTGACTGTTCATAGAGTCAGTGTCAAGGACATATCAATCAACTTTCTTTTCAAACTAAACGCTCATAGCAATTGCAGACCTTCCTCTGCAGAACTACGCCATCTGCTGTTAAAATGCTGGAATCACCATTCACATTTTGATTATGCTTTAAAATGCAAGACCACTTTGGTAGAGGTTTGGGTTGTGTTTACTTTGCCATGATGTGACTCCAAATGTCAACAAGAAATCAACTATAATTGCTCCAGTGATTAGAAGTTAATAATTCAAAATCTGCTCCTCGTTGACTTACATTGTATGCTGTAACAGCTCCCAAAGTTACTCTTTTAGCACATAAATGAAAACTTGATCCAGACAATATATCTTATGAAAATCAGTTCTTAAAGTAAGAACTTAAGCAAGTGTTCTCATCTGTTCTCACCTCATGTTTTGTACAAAGTTGTATTTGCATACTAATTGTATTTCTTGGCCATGTATTTGCACATAGACCTACCTGGAATCTGTCAAATTGTCCTGCATGTAACCCACCCTAACTATTAGGAGTAGTGGACAACCAGCTAATGCCAGTGCCTCCTGGCACGACTATGTTATACAATATCCGCAAGGGTTTCTGATGTGGCAGGACACCAACACGCAGAACCTGGAACACTGTTGCATTAGGCAACAGTGTAATAATTATTTTTTCTTTGTTTATTAATGTATATTTAGTTCCTGTTACATTGCTAGTACAGGCTGTGTATCAGAGAAACTGGGTCTTTCTGATATGGCTATAATTCCAAGCACTATGACTTTACCTTTATGTTTTGGTAGGACCTAAAGTATTGCATAATGTCAATTATGCAAAACTGGATGGCATAGTTGCCTAACAGGATGACTCTGGAGCAAACATGACAATAATTGCTGAATTGTTTGATTGATTGATTGATTGAATACTTTATTGGCAGAAATGTAATTAGTACAGCATACAGTCAGACACGAATGAAATCAGTACAGGGTACAGTCAAACATAACAGCCAAAGGGAACACCGAAAACAGTCCTTGCGGTCTTGTTTCCATTCAGGTCCTGGGTATTCAGTCCATAATCATGACATAAAAATAACAATAACAATTTTTCAAATCATCAAAAAAGGTAAAAAAAAAAAAAAAAAACAGTACGGACAATGTCATGTGTCTCTAGATGAGATTGCTATTCCATTCTCACATCATCACTTCCACTTCCTCAATGGCCTTGTTTGCTATTGATCTCTGGATTCCAGTGATTGGACAGCCTGTGCAGTAAGACCCTCCCACTCTCTTCTCCCCACTGGCAGGGATTGGTTGTGAGTGTCACAAGGCGTTGAAGCCAAGAACCCACCCCAAGCTGTTCTTTAAGAGAGGACCACCCTCCTCTTCATCGCATAGAATAGATGTGTATGAATATATGTATTCATAATAAGCCTGCATGTGTGCAGTGCATGCATACTCCCACCACTCTATTAATTGTGTATTCTATTAACCATCCCCCTGCCTCTCTCTCTGCTTCCTCTCTCCCCTCTTGAGAGTTCCTTATCCTTCTGCTTCTTTTTGCACTGTAGCTAAAACCCTCCCCCTCTCTATTCCCACCCTCCTCTCCTCTCCTCTCTGGGTGCTGCTGCTGTGTGGGGTGATGGTTGTGGTTCCTGTCGGCGATGTCTCTCTAGAGCTCAGCCGACCTACAAGCAAAGAGGGATGAAGCTGGACCAAATGACCCTGCTTCGAATAGATAGATGGTGTAGATAGATAGATAGATAGATAGATAGATAGATAGATAGATAGATAGATAGATAGATAGATAGATAGATAGATAGATATTCTAGATATTATTAGTTGTAGTCACTGCAGCATCATCAGTATATACAATATCTGTCATGGGACACCCTGGAACCCTCTGCCTCTAACCTATATACAACTGGCCTGGGACTATAGCAGACCCCCATCAGCTCACTTGAAGTGAACTGAACATAACCACCGCTCCAGCCTGAAGATCCGTCCAACATTCTGTCTCTGTCTGTCTGTCTGTCCGGGAGGTAATTCAAGCCTGAGTCTATCAATTTCAACTGCATGGGTCTGTCATCTGAGTCTTGTTCCTTAATGCCAGGAAATCAGTGTCGACAGACTGCTGATTCAGACCTGCCAAGCAGCGGAACCAAGTTCATGGATCAACACTGCCCTTCGTGATCATGTATTTCACATATAAGGTATGTATATATTTGTATAGCATAACAGTTACCTGTCATTCCAGCATATTACAGTGTAATATTATGCAGCAGAGAGATGGCAACCTACACAGCTCTGTCTAACTTTCTAATGTCACAAAATGTTTGTTGTTTTGAATCACCCGTCCCCTGCCTTCCCGGCCAAAAGATCACTTAAATGCTACTAAGGATGATGATAATTTATTATAGTAATGCTAAAAAAACTGTATTGCAGAAAAACTGTATTGCAATATGTGATTGGTTCCCCCACCCCCAATGCTACTGCAGAAAGATAGGCAGGTTACTACAATGAAACAGCAGCAGCACACCACACCCCGATTGGTGGAACAGGATCAGATCTAAACTAATGATTGGTTGATTCAACTGTCTGTAACGTGAAAGGGTGTGTTCCTAACATATACATATCAGTGTGGAGCATTGTTGTGTTTGTTTAGACTCGGTTTAACCCTGGCAGGCCTGGGTTGGACAAGTCATTATAATAGGCAAAAAAGTTTCTAAATTAGCAGGTCGACCATCTCACAACATTACAGATTACAGATTGGCTATTTTGGGGGAAATGTTTTGAGGATAAAATAGGACTGAAGTGGTTAATTATAAAGGAATGTTGCACAAAGTTGGAAAGCGTATGAGAGACAGAAGTTGGTTGTTGACAGAGTAGCATTTCATTGCTTCCATCAATATCATCCCTGAAGTCTGTGTTTGTAGGCTCTACTGTTAAACTGTAACCTGCCTCAGTTCACATTTTCAACATACTCAACACAACACACTGATGCTTCCAATGCTATGTGTGTCTCTAGAAGCATTCTGTATGGATTTTCTTTTTCTTTCCTTTTTTACTTTCACGATGTTGCACATTAAATGGACATTCTTAATAGTATTTTCCAGAATGTCCATCGACAATGCAGGAAAGCTGATCTTGGAGAAATGTGTTCAATAGTGTACAGTACAGTCTTATTTGATTTAGACACGGTGGTAGACCATGTCACTCTGCCATCTTATCTTAGACAGGCAAAACAGACTGACAGCCTGACAGGAAGGCATGCAAAGATTCAGCTGACCGTTATTAGGTCTGCATGTGTAGCCAGGACCAGCCAGGAGGTACAAGTACACAAGACGGATGAATAGATGTAGGGATCAAGAAACACCACTTGTTTGATACAGTAGAGATTAATAATAGAGAAGCATAGCTTCTATGGGATTCATTTATGCAAGGAAGAAAAACAACATTCGAGGATCAGTAGAGAAACACAAAGCAAAGAAACTGCTATCCAGATGTCAGAAGTCAAGACAGACAACATAGATCAGTCAGAGAAACATTCAGACATGAATATTAGTAAATCATTGGCACAGGCAGAGAGTGCAGGAAGTGGACTGCTCTGCAGAAAGCCTGTCATATGATCCCTGGTCAGCACTGAGCGATTAGTGAGCCCGAGAGCATGAGGGTTTCCAGAGAAAGACTCAGACATAGAGAGAGAGGATAACTGGATATGATAAAGACGGACAATAAAGCAAGAGCTCTTGTATTGCTCCGCATTTTAACCCCAGCCTGTAATGGATCATTCTGACACTGTATGTACTGTAATTTATGAATCGGTATGGTGGAGAGGCTTAGTGGAAATGGATTACAATACCATAGGCTTCTCTGACCAAAAGGTAATAATATCTCTCTCACATTCAGGATTCAGGAATGAGACCATTCGTAAATGACAGGCTGATATGACCAGTTGCTAGATTGCCTAGTATGCAGATTTTGCCTAGTAGAATGATTTATAATCAGATAAATGTATTACTTTTTTTTTTAAAACTGTGCAATTGTTCTATAAGCATACATGATCTTTGTCCATAATGTAGTTTAATAATTTGACTATTTTTGGAGCATTAGTTCGACATGCGGGAACAATGGTCGGACTATTGCTCGAACATGTGCTGCTCCCCTGCTTGTGGTTATGGTTAGGTTTTAGAGAAAGAGGTAGGTTGTCAGTCTAATGACCGTCGGACCAACACACATGTAGAAACTTAGTACTGTACCCATCCTCTTTGTATGTGTCCCATGAGTATTAAAAATCCATCCCTACCGTTCTCTTCGTGTCAAACTTAAAATGTTCTTTAAATACTGGTAGTTACATATGACTTTATATTAACCCCTTCCACCCGAGAAGGAACCCTGTTTAGCCAGCTCCTTTTAGAACTGAATCAAATTCGTTGGGATAAGAAGTCTCCAATCAGCCAAACTGAACATTTGCAGGATATAAAACAAAATAGTCGACAGCATCAGTCTTTTTCCACTGCATATTCCACATTCGGGATTCAACATCCACAATCTGAACTGCACACACATGGCTGCAGCATCTCAAAACGGAGAGTAGCCTATATATTGTATACATACATAAGCACACCGTTAATAGAATATTTGAGGACAGATTCATCACATATATTTATATACAGTATATATACAGATATATGATCAGTTGTGCTGATAGTTTAGTTAGAGCAGCAGCAAAATTTGCTTAGGAATGGAACAAATACAAAACAATTCAAATAATAAATTACATTTTCCTCCTGAGTTAATAGCTGAATTGGATGGGGCTGTATTTTAATATCAGTTATTATGGTGGTACTTGGAGAGACAGATATTTTCTGTGGTGGTACTTAATTGTTTTAAAAAGGTTGAAAACCCCTGGTCTAGAGGAGCGGTTGGCCTTCCCGGTAGAAAACAGCTGAGAACCAAATTTGGAGCAACGCCCCTCTCTGCTTTGTTATTTATTGGTCAGCTACAAGTTGACTCCCACTTCTTTGTCAGATTTTCCAATGGGTTTCTCCAGGCCGCTTTACCTTTTGAGCCGATTGTGAACGAAAATAAAAGCCTGTTTACCGAGGCCATTATCGTACCAATAGTCAGTGTCATCGTTGTTCCTCTTTTCCTCTGAGAGGGCTTTAGGTTTGCTAATGAGACTGTAAGGTCAACCATGTTACTGAGGCTTTCTGCTGCCCTGTTTACACCTTTGCTTGTGAGTGAGTAACCGGTCCCGGATTGAAATGAATGTCGTCCGAGAAAAGCTAGGCAAAGAAATACACAGTTCTGCGATCCATTTTGCCACTTTGTTCTTGCGATTTGGGTTTGCTGTTAACAAGTCGTGAATCGTTGCCGACCCAAAAGAAAGGTGTTTACATTCCGGGACCGTTTAGAAGGTAAAAAGTCCTTTAAAGTACGCGTCCGTCCGTAATCAATAGGATGCTTAGGATGCTTAGGTCGGATGCTCGAGTGAAGAGTGCTGTGCTCGAGAGCTGTGTAAAAAATATATAGCTGTGTTAACTTACATTAACACTGGGAGTAAAACTAGAAAAAGAACAACTACAGAGCAGTGTAAAATTATAGCTGTGTTACATTAACACTGGGAGTAGCACTATCATCACTGCAACTGTCATTAGCAGTTTGCCTCTGGGAGAGTGGGGTCAGCCGTTGGGGACCGCCGCAGCGACTTGGCCGGAGAGATCTACGCTGAGATGTCTCTGCGCTCTTCGCGGCGTGTAGGAAAGGTTACTTTTGGTCATTGCTGCCAGTTCCTGACTGACGTTGTGTGGGAGTCCAGACTCCTCCAAACCGTACTGAAAAACTGCCAGCGTGCAAAGGGTCCTGAGGCTAGGACTGAAGTCCAAGATGTACACATTATCAACGGGTCTGCCGTTTCGTTTAATAATGATTGCACCTCCAAAGACGATGACACGATCTCCTACCGTGCAACAGCAGCCCTCATACACCCAGAATGGGTCATTCACCTTGAGCTTCAGCTGCTTCCAGGAGAAGGTCTGTGGACTGAATTTCCACAGATCAACATTAGCAATGTCATCACCATCACAATAGGTCCAGCCACCATATATGTACAGCTCTCCATTGTAGGTAAAGGTTGAATGACGTGAGCATCCTTCCGGAAGAGGCTGTGAAGAAGAAGGAGTGCTGAACCAGAGGCTGGTCTCCGTGTCAAAACCTCTGATGGTGTTGTATTTGGCCCCCCCGGGCCCTAACCCACCAAATACAAACATCTTTGTGCCGATGATGGAGGCAGAGTGACCTGCTGAATGAGGAGGCAGGGTGCCTTTTTTGTCAATTGAAGACCAGACCATAGAGGTGGTGTCCAGCTTGTAGAAGTCACCATGATATCCTCCATTGGTATATCCTCCATAAACATACATGTCCTTCCTCAAGGCGCAGGCTGAGTGGCCGTGGTTCCCCGCTGGAACGCTCCCAGAAACCTCAGTATTATTGAGCCATCTGTGGGTGTCGACGTCAAACGCATAAAGTTTAATGTTATAGCACATATAATAATACCCGCATATAACTACTCCACCCCAGAGGTAGACAGTATCTCCAATGAGCACAGCTGTGTGAGAATAGCGGTCACAGGGCACCTCAGGGGGGCGCTTTCCTCCTGTAGTTGTCACTTGGGTCAGCGTTGTCCATCTCAGAGACGCTGTGTTGAAGACGCTCACAATGATCTGATCTTCTGGATCTTTCGTAGGTCTATGGTTCTTAGGGAAACCTCCAAAGGCGTAGACTTTGTCCGCTACAGAAATCGCAGCGCTCCTAGCTCCAAGGTTACCTTTTGGGTCTCCTCGCAGCTCGAATATAGAGGGCAACATCTGAAAGACTGTGAGCTCACTGTTTGAAAAACCACCGTTAATACTTTGCTCTGTAAGACACTCTTATTGAACATGAGACCATTTGTATAGGAGGACAGTCTGTGATGTCATCAGTACTATGATGTCATCAGCATTTATGTTGGAAGTCTTCAGGCAGATACAGAGATAATAGGTCTAACCGGTGCATGAGTACAAGTACGTGATATAGCCATTCAAAGCGTTGGTAGGTACCGAATATTTGTATCTCACCTCAGTCTGTCTCACCTCACTACCTGTCTCACCCCTCTACCTGTCGTACCCCTCTACCTGTCTCACCTCACTACCTGTCTCACCTCACTACCTGTCTCACCTCTAAAAAAGGGGGGGGGATACAAAAACAGTATCGCCCGCACACAATTGCCTTCTTCCCATTTGCAGCTGCGGGGTGAGCCGCGAAATTCTAGTAAAAATACATATGGGAGGGACACATGGAAGACACATGGAAGTTAAACCTCCTTCTTTTGTTCTCATTTGTACAGTATTTAGCTAACCAAACTTGCATATTAGTAAATAGACCAAAACAAAAGAATAGTGTTAAAGTCTCACTGTCTGGATCTGCCTCTATATTATATATCTCCATTTGAAGGCCCCATGCATCCATCTCCATTTTGCCCCCATTCTTCCAGAGGACACATGAAGAGAGACTATAGATTTAGACGGGTCACTTCACTTTGTCAACAATATATAATATAGTACTCAGTATTCATTCCTCTCATTTTCCAGGGACAAGAAGACCACCCCAGATGAAAGTGGACTGTGGACTACAGCAAGAGAACAAACAGTCCAGACCAGTTACTAGGCCCAGAGTGTTGGATCACCATCTAATCTCTTCATCACCATATTTACTGCCTTCTTGAGTCCTGACTGCAGGGTCACGCCACCTCCAGACTGTGACCAGTTGCTTTACTACACACACACGGTCTGCTCTGAAAGCCATCGAGCTCGCCATGTATTCTCCTCAGAGCCTCCACAGGTGGGGCATCTCTCACAGCGAGAGCATGGAGCGACTTGCATACAGCCAAGGTGGGTCGGCCTTTTCTATTCAATGGACAGACATGCAGAACCTGCTGCATGGCCTTGCATGTGGATCGGGGCCAGGCGGGGGGTGTGATTCCCATATAGCACGGTGGTTCTCACCAGTGGTCCTTGGGGGTGTTCCAGGTGGTACCCAGCATCTAAATGATGGAGGGTTGGTAACCACATGGACCCTTATAGATCTTTAACTCTTAAAATAAATGAAAAAAAATGAAACCAAATGGTCCATTTGGTTTCATTTTACACTCTCAAGAGTTACATTATTGTTAAACATCTGCATTTAGTTAATTTATGAGAAGTCTACACAATTACAGCATGTAGAAGGATTGTTATTGTTATTTTAAATCAATCGATCGATCAATCAATCAATCAATCAATCTCTCCTACAGCATGGAAACATGGACATATTCTTTAGTTTTGGGTCTGCAAGGCTAAACCTCATCAAAAGACACCGAATACATAATGGACATTGATGATGTGATAAGGGTTCGAAAACCACTGGGGCTCCAGTGGCTCAGGGGTAGAGTGACCGGGTTCCCAGTTCGAACCCGTTCTCCTTGAGCAATATTGCTCCTGATGTGCAGGACTGCAGGTTGGTGCCTTGCATGCATGGTTTCCTCCGGCATTGGTGTGTGAAATGTGTGAGTGAATGGGTGGATGTAATGCACAATCTTTGTAAAGGTGTGTGATGTGTGAATGGGTGAATGTAATGGCGCTATAATATAACTGCACCATGACTTACCATTTACCACTGATATTATAATTGATTATCACTCCTCGCTGTGTAGTTTCGACATTGAACACCAGAGGGCAGCGCAGCGCCACATACATACACGTCTGCTCTCAGTCTAAAAGCATTACGTAGTGCTTTGTGTGTGTGTCTCGTGAGCCTTTAGACACCACCCCTCCATAGGAGGGTGCAGCGCGAGAGAGAGAGCGAGCAGAGTCAGAGCACTCGCTGTAAACAAATCTCCACAACACCACTACACTATGCATGGCAAACATTGATTTATTTTCAAAACAGCAACTATAACCACATAGGAGATTAGGAGAAGAAGATACATGCCGCCACGCCAGCTCGAACCATGATGTAGCCGTATTATGTATTTTCAGTCCCGGGTTGGTTTGTTGTTGTGTGAACAGGCAGAACTGGATCCATCCGAGTCATCCGACTGTAGCCCAGACAGTGCTGGGTCCTATGGTTCTTCTTCCCCTAACCCAACCCAAGGAAGAACCAGACATTTTTATGCTATGATGATAGTCGCCGGGTTACGGTACGTGGTCTGGTGAGTGAGTGATCCATTGGTGCTGCTAGCTCAGCTGGCTAACCCTAACCGTATGCAAAGCCATCTGCAGATTGACGATCCATCCATCCATCTTCAACCGCTTATCCGTAGTCGGGTCGCGGGGGCAACAGCTTCACCACCAGAGAGCTCCAGCTGACTTCCCTCTCTCTCCAGAGCAGCAACATCAGTGACTTCCTCCGAGTCCTGGGGGATCCCGAGACGTATATTAGACATGGCATCGCCCATGGCGGCAGTGGAACACGACCTGGCTTTAACTGAAGGAGCTGACATTATTGGCATCGGTGGTGGCAACAGCAAGGAGAAAGCTCAGGTGTTTGGGATTCTGAGGCTGGTGCAAGAGGAGAACAAATCCAGTGTTGTTGCAGGAGGAGGAGATCATCATAGTAGTAGTAATAAAGCTAGCAGCAGCAGCAGCGCGTTGAGAGCGGCACAGGATGGCCGATGGCAGGCTCCTATCTTTGCGCTGGCCAGGAAAGCGTCGGAGACGTTCTCTGGGGCCAGCATCCACCACGTCCTGCCCAAAGTGATGCCACCAGCAGCAGAGCACCACAGGTCATCATCAGCATCATCGTCTTCATCCCTGCAGGTGGACGAGGACGAGTGGACGGCCAGAGGTATACTATTACTATAGTGTACATACATGTTTATTTATCACCAGGGGTGGCTGGTAGCTATGGACCAGCAGAGCTAGGCTGACTGGTACATGTCCTAGGGCTCACCC
>OOFJ01130449.1:0-14157 GCA_900323375.1 Benthosema glaciale | reverse complement strand
CCATGTCTCGGGACCCCCCGAGCCGCTCCCCTCCCCACCACCAATACAAATTGGCCGCTACAATAACATGAATAATAGAGATAATATATACTAAAACCAGATATAATCATTAAGGAACATTTATGCATTGTATGTGTACTATGTAAACTCTCAATTTCCATTTTCAGCCATTTAAAAAAAAAGGTGGGGGGGGTTAAAATCATCTGGGGACCCGCACAAAATAATTTCGTGACCCCCCGAGGGGTCGCGACACATGATTACTAACAGAATATAGAGCTATTTTACACTTATTTTAATCATAGAAAATAACTTGCAGTACCCTACCTTTAACCAAACCAAAAATACATCAAACACATCTATTACTCTGACCACTTTATGAATAAGTATCTGTTCAAAACAGCTGGTCTGTCTGTCTGCAGTTTTTAGTAGAGGAAAAAAAAAGACTCGAGTCTCAGTCTAGTCATCTTTTAAATGACATTCTAAATGTCTGCTTTTATGTCGAGGAGGAGGCCTTATCAAAGTGTTTATTTATTTTATTTTCTCATCCTTTTATGACTTCTATGCCTTCAATTTAGCTTTTTGCGTCTTTTATCTCTTCCTCCGCGTAATGTTCCGGTGATTTCTATGCTGTTTTTGTTCAGCACTTTGTAAGCTTTTCCTCATTTCAAAAGGCGCTAGACAAACACAGTTCATTACATAAAAACTTGTGTTTATCTGAAGCTGCTTTATATGGCCTTGACTCTGTAGCATAAAAGGTTAAAAACAAATGGTTAATGGAATTGTTTTATTTTATTTTTTTCCCCCACTAATGATGTTTAGAGCTATTGGCTGCATCTGCTCATAATGGGACAGAGAATGTGTTGGGCAATATTACTTAGGAGAGTAATATCTTTGCTTTACTTATTACCACTTTACATAAATATTACTTTACTTATTACTGGAATCCAGAGTAATAAGTAAGTTTCAACCGGGCCCCTTCCACCCGCAAAAGAACACAATCTGTTTAGCCAGCTCCTTGTACAACAAAAAAAATATATATACCATTTTGGCAGAGTAATATCGTTACTTTACTTTTACTGGAAAAAGTAATATTACGTGTTGTTTTTCTCATCAAGTTTTCTTGAGATACTTTCTGCTTGAGAGGAGGCCGCACCTTCATTGTAAGCTAGATCAGTGCTTAGTAGCAAACTGGGGGGTATAAATGGTGCATTTATATAGCGCCTTTATCCAAGGCGCATTACATTCATCCCATTCACACACACACATTCATACGCCGATGGCGGCGGAAACCACGCAAGGCACCAACCAGCACGTCGGGAGCAATTATGGGGTTCAGTGTCTTGCCCCAAGGACACTTTCGACATGTAGACAGGAGGAGGAGCCGGGATTCGAACCGCCGACCCACGCGGATCGTTGGATGACCTGCTCTACCTCCGTAGCCACAGTCGCCCTATAGTCGTCCCCAGCTTAATGTGCAACAATCTCACTCGACATCATACCTGCTATATGCACATTTCTAAAGCGACAATTTAATGACATTTAAGACCTTTTTTTGAATACCAAATTCTTCAAATTGTCAAATATTATTAACCCATTTTGACCTGACACTAGATTCTATAAATGCCAGTTTTTTGAAAAAACATTTGAAAAAATGTCAGTGGTGCTCAAACATTTTCATGTCAAGGACTTCCGAAAATATATGTAATTGGCTGCCGACCCCCATCTGAAAATATGTCATTCCAGGGACCTCCCAGAAGCAAAGATTTTAGTTAAAAACGTTCACTCTGAACGAATATCTTGTAAGATTTGCGCCACATTTTCACGATTTCTCAAAAATAGCAGACCGGTGGCGCGCTATGAGCTTGTAGATCTGCTATTTTTTAACATAATGCTTGAACCACCAACAGGGGTTCCCGCCCCGAGAATGGATTTTAATATGTAAGGAAAAAGGCAAACGTTGTGAAAACAGCCGATCTCCTAGCCTCGGCACGCGGGCTTTTATTTTTCGTTCGCGTTAAGTTAACAAAAGAAAAGCCTGGGGGGGGCAAAACCCAACACCTCATGCTGTGAGGCATTATGTGAGCCAGTACAATGTGCAATTTTCAGCAGAGAGCTCTGGTTGTAGAAAACCAAGGGTTTGATAATGGTCAATGAAGCCATCTATGAAATCGACGAAAGAGTTTAATCTGCGACAGTTGTTGTTTGTATACAATGCAGTGGGCTAGCTCTGTGCTGAGGGTTCTTTGGCCCTGAAAAACGTTGAAGACCCCTGCTCTAAACGAAAAGAGAGTAGAAGAAAAACACTTTTGGAGTAGCTCAGATCTTTTGATCGCACACGAGGACACATAAAGACCGCTGAAAGAACCGCAGCTACAGTTTTTGAGACACTGCAGCTCTCGGGGCCTATTGTTGGATTCCGTCCAAGGCCGGCGGGGCTTCAAAGTGTCCTTTATAGCGGTCATAGTAGGAAGAATAACAATATGTGAAAGAAACCACCCGCTTCGACCATTTTTGTCAAGCGATTATTCCCAGTAGGTTATACTTATCGAGCCGATCTTTTCGACCAGTCCCATGTAGTCTGGGAACATGTGCCCGGCACGATTGGCATTGATGAGACGAAAACCCCGGAAAATCTTCTGACAGTAAACGACGTGCTTGCGGTTAGGGTTAGGTTTGGGGTTGGGGGGAGGGTCAGGGGCGGCCTTTAGGAATCTGGAGGCCTGTTTCAAGACCAAATATGATGCCCCCATATAGCCTATACCTATGACAAAATTATTCTGTTGATACAGGCGTTTTGACTGTTCAATGTCGTGCGCAGCCGTTACTCTCGACAATTACGCAGCAACAACACCTCTCCTCATCCTCGTCCCTTCACAATAAAGTGTCTCCCCTTTACCTCCCAATGCCACACATTTTACACAGGTTATTAACAGGAAATAAGCGTAACTTAACAGAAAGAGAGAGGGCCGAGTGTGGCGGGGGGTTGACTCACGCCTGACGCTTGACGGTCAGTCGGAGCTTGGAGGCCCCCCTGAGGGTTGAGGCCCGTTTCAATTGAAACTGGTGAAACATAGCTAAGGCCTCCTATGGGGAGGGTTAGTAATAGTAATGTTTGACATACTGGGCTACTAACCCTATAGCCCAAACCCCAAACCGAACCCTAAAACCCTAGGGTTATATAGGTTTGAGGGTTGAGCAAGACATCCGGGGGGCGGGGCTGAGGACGCTTATCAACTCAGTCGGCTCGCAGCATGACTAGGCGACAGAAAAGATCGGCTTCATACTGTAAGTAACCCTACTGGGAATAATCGCTTGATCTTCGGTAGAATCCGTGGGAAGAAACATTAGTCACAGAACATTCTGTGAGTGTATATACCACGCCATCTGCGCCTTGTGTAAGAGGGCTTACATAATGCTGTAGTAGCGTCTCGGCCTCAAACTATCAATTTTGATATTATCGCACACGGTTACGTTTTACTCGAGCATGCAAATTCGTACGCGCAATTCATGAATGAAGGATGAACAATAATGATTCGTTCATTGTGAATTCATCATCAACTTATCACTGTTAACACCATGAGCTAATGGGGGGAACGTAACCAAGCGTCTAATATGTCATTAATTAAGGATGTTAACTCATTGTGGGCATGGAAGTGGAACCGTGGAATGGCGTCCTTACCTAATGATATGTGACAACTTGGTTAAGTCATAGCGACTTCACCATTCGTTTATGGTGAAGGCTGGGAATTCACCATGAATTCATGTATGCTTTTCATGCTCACGTGTGACTGATATGAGAATCTACATATACATATATATATATACACGTGGGCACTTGATGATGATCCATCCATCCATCCATCTTCAACCGCTTATCCTTAGTCGAGGTCGCGGGAGCAACAGCTCCACCAGAGAGCTCCAGACTTCCCTGTCCAGAGCAACATCGGTGACTTCCTCCTGGGGGGGATCCCGAGACGACCCAAGGCCAGTGAGTCGATGTAATCCCTCCATCTGGTCCTTGGGTCTGCCCCGGGGGTCTCCTCCCAGTGGGACGTCTCCCTAGGGGAGACGCTCAAGAGGCATCCTAACCAGATGCCCGAACCACCTAAGCTGGCTCCTTTCCAGACGAAGAAGGAGCAGCGGCTCTACTCCCGAGTCTCTCCCGCGTGACCGAACTTCTCACCGCAACCCTAGAACTTGGAATGATGCAAGTTGGAAATGCATGCATGCCCCACCCAGTTACTATGTCAAGTGTCTATGCAGATGTCATAACATAACGTCATTGTGATGCAGTGGTCGGGAGGTCGGTGGGGCGAACGGTTCTCTCGAGTTACGTGGATTACAGACGTACAAACAGTGTTGTTTTTGGCAGAAAATTTAGATTTTAGTTTTAGTCATAGACTCTTGAATAGCTTTCATTTAGTTTTAGTCACCTTTTAGTCACCTGGAATGTTTTAGTGTTGGTCTAGCTTTAGTCGACTAAATGTCATAAGATTTTAGTCGACTAAATCTACCGTTTATTTAGTCGACTAAAATGCATTTTGGTGGGCCTTGATGCCGTCGTAATGACTGTTTTTACACTCGCTGAAAATAGTCGATCTACAAGCTCACAATGCGTCGTGCTGCGTAAAATGACTTGTACTGGACCTCTTGTCCACTAGTCCCTTCCTAAGATTTTAGTCTAGTTTTTATTTGTTGACGAAATTGTCAATATATTAGTTTTAGTCGTCGTTGCTCAGTTTTCATTTAGGTTCCATTTAGTTTCCGTCAGTGAAAAAAGGTAGTCGACGAACACTTTTTGTCTTAGTTTTAGAGAACACTGCGTACATACACAGAGGTGTGGTGCATTTAGAGATGGATTACCTACCGTCATTATGTTTCTGTCCATCTGCTTGCCTAGTGATGTACAGCATGTAGTCATCGTGTGTTTTTGTGTGTGTGTGCAGACATCCAAAGTCCTGGCCGGCCTGGAGGGACTGCATGGAGAACCGTTGTTTCTAGCCCATGGAACGGCCGACGGTACAGACACACGCACGCACACACACACACACACACGCACGCACACACGCACACGCACACGCACACGCACCCTTTTCCTCTTTTGAAACGAAACATTCGTTGGCACCCAGAGTACAGTGAAGACTATACCGAAGCCTTGACACTTAAGTATGCAGTTCAGAACTAAAAAAATCTTTCTTCCTTTCATAGTTTTATTCAGACGTGGACAGCACATATTGAACGAAGAACACTCCACATTTACAATCCAATTGTGAATATGCTGGATTTAGCGAGGCTTTCCGTCCATTAATTGTCCCCAAACGGAAAACAAAAAGAGCACATACATAGTATAGTTTAGTTACTGCGAGAGTGAGAGGTCTAGCAGCCAACGCCAACTCGGGATTCCCGGACCGCTGCAGCCCTCCACAATTTCCTATATCTAACATCGGGGCGTTGAGCTCTGCAAGTGTTGTGTTAGCCAAGCTGCATGTCTACACAGGTGGTACCCTTCCTTCTTTCCCCTATCCTGGCTTTTCCCTGCAGGGCTGCAGCTCCCATCAAGTCGATTCACTTGCCTCATCGAGGCAAGCACACATGAACTCGGAGCACGTATAAACGGTACTATAAGGTGGTAGAAACGAGAGAGACAAAACTAAAGTATAACGAAAGTTTTACTAAAGTCCCAAACCCAGCGACCAGAGGGGATGTATGTGACCCCACTAGGGAGCGTTGGTTGCACACTATTTTAGTTTTGGTAATCCAACATGCATTTAACCCGAGTATATCGTTGCAATGCTGTCGGGTGTAAAATTCTTAAAACTTTATTTGTTTATTGTTTTAAGTAGGTATGTCCCGATCCCCTTTTTTCAGTTCCGATCCCGATAACACAATTTCTGTGTTAGCCGATACCGATACAGAATACCGACACCAGAGAATAATATATATATAATACCGATATGACCCGATAATGACAAATAAGGGCCAATACTGATACTTTTCCGATACGATACAGTATTTGCCGATACCGATATGAACCGATATGACAAATAAGGGCCGATCCGATACTTTTCCCGATACCGATACAGTATCGGGACTTCCCTAGTTTTAAGTTAACACCTTACTTCACTTGATCGTACTGCAGCGTCACACAAAGCAGATCTGCACTACACTTTTTTCATTTCCGATCCGATCCCGATAACACAATTTCTGCGTTAGCCGATACCGATACCAAATACCGATACCAGAGAATAATATATATATAATAATACAAAAAATAAAAAATATCTTAATATATGAAGTCCAGCAACTGGGAATAGCAGACTCCTCACTAAAACTCCAAAGCAAACTCCAGATGCCCCAACATTTTATTTAACTGCCATAGTTAACCCCTTACACCCTGTGTCAGATCTGTGGTTAGACTGGCATATTTGCCAATACCAATATGACCCGATGATGACAAATAAGGGCCGATACTGATACTTTTCCCGATACCGATACAGTATTTGCCGATACCGATATGAACCGATATGACAAAATAAGGGCCGATCCGATACTTTTTCCGATACCGGTGATGCAGTATCGGGACATCTCTACTAAAAAGTAACAGTTTTGGGCACATGAGGTTGATTTTCTTCCTTCTCTCCTCCATCTGCAGCAACCGTCCATTTTCAACATTCGGCAGAGCTGATCAGACACCTAATAAAGACGGGCGCCAACTACACCATGCAGGTAAACACATGGAAAAGCTCACTTTTTTCCCCCCTATTGTAACTACTACTAATGATCATCATTTTTGAGGTATTTTACATACATTTTGTCCAAGCACAGAATTTACTGTGGGTCAACAGATCATTCAATGAATTGGCCTGAGGCTATTATCGAAACCTATATATTAGCCATCTATGAGTTAAGAGTGTCTGCTAAATGTCTAGATTGTAAATTGTAATAGTAAGGGCTCACCGCGTTCGCAATTATAGTCATCCAGAATCACAATCAAGCTATAAGGACCTAACATCCAACTAACAGTAGAATATCTGTACAATGATATGAGTATAGTAGTGCTATGTCTACATAAAAATAAAGTTTTGTTCTCGTCGACTAAAACTAAGACGAAAAATGTTTGTCGACTACCTTTTTTCACTGGCGAAAACTAAATGGAAACTAAATGAATATTAATCTATGATGACTAAAACTATGACTAAATATGATGACAATTTCATCAACAAATAAAAACTACACAAAAATGTCAGGAAGGGACTAGTGGACAAGAGGTCCAGTATAAATAAAAGACAAGTCATTTTACACTTGGTTTCATGCTGAAAATAATGCATTTTAGTCGACTAAAATCTTATGACATTTAGTCGACTAAAACTAGACTAACACTAAGACATTCCAGGTGACTAGAACGTGACAAAAACTAAATGAAACCTATTCAAAAGACTAAATGACTAAAACTAAAATCTAAATTTGCTGCCAAGAACAACACTGCTGCTACATTATGTGTATTTCTTCTTCTTTCCTCGCATTGGGTACAGATCTACCCCGACGAGGGCCACTTCCTGTCCGGCCACAGCCGCCTCCAGCTGTCCCACTCCCTGGTTGGCTACTTCAGAGGATGTCTGCTCGATTCGTCATCGCTGCTCAACCAACCGGACGAGTGACTGACTGAGACACGGTTGGCGGCGATAGCGCGCCGCGCGCTCTGTTGGCCGCTGCGACGGACCAGGAACTTAAGTGTGTGTGTGTGTGCGTGTGCGTGTGTGTGCGTGCGTGTGCGTTATGCTGTGTGTGTACAGTATGTGTGTGTCTATGTTTTGTAACATAATATTTGAGGGTTTTGTGATAATAACACCCTGCTTTCTTCTCGACCTATCAGAATAGATTCTATTGATGCCCCTCCCCCCTCTGTCAGATTCAACGGTGGTTCCATTAATATGATGTAATCATGCTATGGACAACACCTGGCACCAGTTTCAGAGAATTAGGACAATCTCTACTTTGTGACTTACACACGTTCGACGTCCATGGATTGTGGGGGGCGTTTCGTTATTGATTGACGAAATGTCGAAACCTTCCCTCACTCACGTACTTATACTTACTCTTACCGACTCTTTAACGGAAGATTTCCGAACCGGTTCAAAAGGCAAGATATTCCGATTGGGTCGTCCTTGAAGGCTGGCCGCGTCCCCTCCCCTCCCCCATGTCTACTGTACGTTGGTGTGTGAGGCTCATGTCCAAATGTGGTCACGGTTTTGTAGCGATTGCTCCCACCCTGAGATGGCAATAGTCCGACAAGAAAAGGGGTGGGGGTGGGCGGCATTGTCTTAGGCATTTAAAAAAAATCTTCTTCCTTATATAACAATAAGACCTGATGATCGTGATTTATGGGTGGGAAAAAAAAATCACGGCACTCCATCTTTAAACATCTGTATCACTTAGTTTACAAGAAGTCTACACAATTAAGAATGCAGAAGAATTGTTGTTTTGATCAATGTTTTTTTAACCTCCCCAAACACTTTGTGTGGGGTTGTGGGACTATGATGGCGGACACCCACCCCACACAATAGTGGTGGTCCCCCAGGTTGCTGTTAGTCAGGATGGTGGTGGTCCCTGGGTCAATATCATAACATAACTTTGTATCTAGATGATGTATTACCATGCTTGTATTTTTGTTTATGCTTATGTAAGTCGCTCTGGATTAAGAGCGTCTGCTAAATGCCTAAATTGTAATATCTGTTGAAAACCTCTGCTCTAACACATTCCACACAGAGCTGTTGCTTGCATTGAAGAGTTTCATTCCAAAGTCACTTACTCTGTATGTCAACCTCAAGGCCCCGGGGGGCCAAATCAGGCCTGTGAATGAATTATCTTCGGCCCGCGGGATGATATTTAATTGCTATTAGAACTGGCCCCTCTGGTATATTGCACACACCGTGCTAAGAAACGAATGCAACTAATTGTTTTACTTTCTCAACTCAATTGATTTACTTTCTCATTTTTACTATGAAAGCAGTGCTTGGTGAGTGAGGATCATAGAACAGGAAACCGAGCTTGAATAATAATGCATTTTCAGTTTTTAATGCCTGCAGTTTCATCTTTGCATTTATCTTGCTATTAAGGGACATTGATTTTTGAAGGAAAATTACTTTTTTTGCTGTTTGCCTGGTGACGTCCTCATAAACCGTTGCCCGTGTGTTGAAACACAGTACGGCGGCTCCGCGCCCTCGACTTGTATGAATTTTTCTATTTTGGCCCGCTGTGTATTTTGAGTTTGACATCCCTGCTGTACGCCTACTTGATAGCACAGACACTGCAGATTACACAGCCCCCTAGTGGCTGCCTATATGTTTTCATTACCACTAACAACAATGTACCACATGTTCGGAATGCCCCCTGCCGGCCCCCCTTGACTCCCACAGGAAACTCTCATCAGTGGCAGTATGCTATTATGTTATTATTATGACCGTTTTTTTTTTTTTTTTTGTCAATGACCCCCAAGTTGACACGTTATTAGCCCACGGATCCCCATTTGAAAAGACATGCCAGGGAGAAGATTTTTTTACGGCTCTATAGCACTGATTCTCAACCCATTTAATTTCAAGGACCCCCAGTTTGACATTAGGGACTTTAAGCTCGGCTGTTTTCACAACGCTGGTGTGCCCTCTTGTCGTTCGTTTATTCAGTGCAGTCGGTGTGTGGTCGTTCGAAAATCCGGTGCGCTGCGCACCGGGTGTGCTGAGTGGCCGCACTCATCAACCATACCCTGAAGATGGGGCTGGCCGGTGCGAGTCGGTGTGATTGTGTCACAGCTGTTTCGAGCACTCCCCTAATGCTATTAATTAGCCTACCTTTCAATGAATGATAAGCAATGTTAGTTGCTGTAGTGCCGTGCGTACTGTAGTGCGGTGGTTCCCAAACTTTTTCATGTCAAGGACCCCCAAATTGACACTTATTCATTAGCCTGCGGACCCCCCATTAGAAAATGTATGCCAACGAAGACCCATAAGAGTGAATTTTTATGTCTCTGGCAGACTGGCAGTGATTCTCATAGATGGTGATTCTCACCATTTTTGAAGAAGGTGTGTTCGGTATCAACTGGTCGTTCGTAAATAAGGCACACTGAACGCATTCTGTGGCGCCACCGCCCACCACACTCAACAAACTCACCGCATTCCCGGTGCGCATTTCCGAACGCACCCCTAGTCTTGACGTAACAGACGTAGAAGACACGACGTGGAAGTGTATCATCTGCCGTAGTAGGAAGAAACGCTGCTACGGCAAGCAGGTTTATATATCGAGCACAGATCCATGTCCGGTCGCCGTAGCAGACTGGCGTAGCCGTTGCTGCTTAAAGTCGTTATTCATTAGTCTACGGAAGCCCCCCTCCCCCCCCCCATGAGGAATGATGAGCTCAGGTATTTATTTATTTATTTATTTATTTATTTATTTATTTACTTACTTACTTACTTACTTACTTACTTACCGTTGGGGCGTGTCTTGTGCTCGATCGCCCCATATGTTTTAGCTCGGCTGTCCCGGTTCGTCAGCGGGTGGTTTTGGGTCAACCGTGACTCCTTGTCCCTATACTGGGGTCCATCTCAACAAAAACATGTAAGTTATTTCAGAAAAAAACAGGTTTTCAGAAGTTTTTATTTATTTATTTTTAATCTGCCTCGGGTTCTAAACGGGTTTAGTTTTTGAGGGGCACTAGCCCCTCCTATGTCCAGCTTTGAGGGTTCTTCGTGTAAACGCAAACATTGAAGACAAAAGTGAGGACGCAAATTGCGATTGGCCTGATGAACGAGACGATGTATGCTGATAAGAGAGCTCCTCACTTCACATGGGTGTGATTTTATTTATTTATTTATTGGTTTATCTAAAGGGGATGTTGAAGCAATTTGGGATCAAACTCTTCAACAGCTTCGGTGATTTGCATATATGATGATTTTCCAACTGTCTGTGACCAGCTCTTTATTAAACAGAAAATGTCTTTTCAGTCCGGGATACCAATTTTTTTTATCCAATCGGCATGAGTGAAATTGGAAGTGAAGATAATAGCAGACATAATTGGAACTGAAACACTATAACACTGTTTCTGGAAAAGACGCGCTGTGATTGGTCAGTTGTCACTTGAGTGGCAGCGTGGCGCAAGCGTGCCTTCCGCACTCCCATTAAGTCCCATAGTGACAGTGCCTCCGCCATTATTGGAGCGATGATGTAACTTCCTGTTGCTTTTTAAAACATTTAACTCATTTACTGCCTAATTGAGACATTTCTAATGCCCATGTTAAAAGTCAGGCTGTACAAAAACAAAAAAACTTGCCATACCCTATTCTTCTCTCATGTGTTGATTTACTAGATCTATTTGTGCTATTAATGAAAGGATCGGAGCAGAAATGTGCATCACATTCATTGGGAATGTCAGGGCGCATGTGTGCGCGTGCGTGTACTGTATGCACGTGCGACCGTGCATATTTACGTGCGTGCTGGAAGTGTTGCATAGAAAGGGTAATAATAAGTGATGTTCCTCACTTGAGGTTAATGAAACTCCATTGTGCTGTAAGTAACTATGGTTAGCCTCTCCCATGTCCTGCTAAGGATCAGAGACTGTGAGGAGAGTATCCACCACAGCTGAACTAGTAGTTGAATTGACCGTTAATGAGCCCATCAGTGACAACATTCCACACCTGGGCAGAGACATAGCCGTCTACATCACGGCCAATAGGGACTTGTCTTTAAGCAATAACGACTGTTTTCAGGAGGGCTCCGCTTGGCGCAAGTGCGGCGGCTATGGCGCAATCGCCGTAGCTGTCAAAATCGTTAAGCAAACAGCCGCCGGCGACGACGGGTCCCCTCCCCGTCCATTTTTTGGTTCCCATGGTGACGCGTCTATGCAGCGTGTGTCTAACATGAACATGTTTTTTTTTTAAACACCCTGTCCTACCACGTCGGCTAACTTGCCGATAACTTTCTAAGCCTCTTGACATGCGATGGACATGATCAGCAGTGGAAAGAGGAAGGTGCTGGAACAAGGTGTATCTATCGTATCGTGCACTGGTCCGTTGGCCGTAGTGGACTGTCGTAGCCACCGTTACTTGCCTATTCCCTATTAGCAGAGCAGGTGAGGGAGGGGGAGTAGCAGCGTTGTTTCCTTCTTGAAAATCGGGTTGCGGGGCCGCATTGGACCTCTCCCTGGGCCGCATGTGCCCCCCGGATAACCAGTTTGACACCCTATATTCTGTAATCCTTGCTATAGGATTACAGAATATAGAGTGTTAACCTTTTAAAGGGATTGTGACATTAAAAAAAAAGTTTTTGTAATTTGTCTTCATTTCTTTAGGTTTTCTGAGCTCAGTTGCACCCAAAAAAACCTGAACTTTTCACATTCAGTAGATTTTCTGTGGTCTGGGTTTTTCTGACTCAAACAAAGTGCTGACATATTCCTGCTCTTTGTGATGTCACAACGTGCAAATCCCATATATGTCAATGGGATTTGCCAGCAGATGTCACTGTTTTCACTGTTTTGCATGTTTTCATTGTAGCTCAAAAGCCCTCCAAACCCCAAAGGAAACTTCAGACCACAGAAAATCCACTGAATGTTCAAAACCTAAAAGAAAAACAAAAAATAAAAATTAATGAAAATTAATGTCACAAAACCTTTAAACCAACCAAACCAAACAATATCACTTGACCCACCTTTTTTTTTAAAGATCTGCTACTCTGACTAATGCAATCTATTCTCAACCTGCTGAATACACTGTCATTGTTATGAGTCCTGTTTAAACCAGTACTCTCAAGCTTTCTCTTAGTGTTCTCAAATGTGGTCAAGGACCCCCCAAATTGACATTGACAGGAGAGAAGGAGAGGACCCCCAAATTGACAATATTGACAGGAGAGAAGCAGGTACATTTTTATGCTTATATATCCGCCATTTTTGAATAGTCAACGTGTAAATGGATAACCTTTTTTGCTGGGGACTTTGTTTGAGAACCACCGGTTTAAACCTCCGATGCTGTCAAAACTTTCCGGGAAACAGATTTTGTTGTATTGTGAGTTTTTTTTGGTTTGTTTGTTTTTTAATAACTGTAGTTGTAGGCTACACAAGGAAATTATCGTTATTATTTTTATTGTATATATTTTTTTGTTGTTTTAATATTAAAGATTGAAGATGAAGACACGTGCAAATATCTGAGTTCATGTTTTGGGCATGTAAAACCACCAAAACCTTGTGAATTTTACTATTTTTGTCATGTCAGGTTTAGATCTTTTATGTTAGTACTGTATTTACAGGTCATAGCGTGCGTGCGTCCACAACTCACAGATGGATCTGTAGTTATTCACAACTAATTACAGATGCTAAGAAGTACAGGGACAGCGCCACACTGTGGCTCTCAATATATATTACGCTCCAGTTTTTTGATGAAGACACTGTTGGCCAGAAAGCTCATTTTTGATTGATTGAACATATTGTATTAGCAGTTAGTAGAATGGGTACATTTCAGAGAAAGTACAGGTCAATACAAACCCTGCTACGAGGATAAAACCAGGGAAAAAGCAACAAGACTCAGAGCCTCAACGCAATAACAGTAAAATAACATGTGCATTTGAAACAATATGATTAAAGATGCCAGGTAAACGATTAACCTATAGCATCTGTATCACATTCTGAACACAATTGTGGTTGAAAAGAAAAAGAAACAAAGTGTGAGAAATAATGACCCAATATACGTCTGCATATAGTACACATACATATATTTGGAGGTACAGTAGTCAACACTTTAACGTATTCCACAAAATCACAATTATGTTCGACTATGTTGAACTGTTGAAGTGTGTGTGTGTGTGTGTGTGTGTGTGTGTGTGTGTGTGTGTGTGTGCGTGCGTGCATGCGCATGCAGGGTATACCGTTGTTGTGTCTGGACTAACGTGTACACCCATGTACAGAGACTGAAAAACGGGAAAGCACTCGGATATAAAGTTATTTGAGACCGGGAGACAGCAGATGAGATGTTCCTTCAGTCAGAGATGACTTATTTCAGAGTCCATCAGCATAGCAGAGCATATAGCCACACAGGGCTCACACACACCCATGGCCTACGGCCCAACTGACAAATTACAATGAGTACACATGGGTTTTAAAGGATCTCAATACAATAATAC
>OOFJ01130439.1:0-11146 GCA_900323375.1 Benthosema glaciale | reverse complement strand
CTCTCCATAATATTAAATCATCATGATGAGAGAGAGAGAGGTGAGCCTCTCTCTGATGAATGAATTTCGAAATTAAACAAAGATGAAATGGTTCATGTTTGCGTATGTGCAGGCACGCCTTCCAAAAAAATAGACATAGGCCTACAGGCCATTAATACACTGCGCCATGACTATCGACAGCTTGCAGATCTGTTCTTTTTGCGATCGAAACAGCAGCATGAAGACGGCGGCTCATGGAGTTATAATTATTAGCAGAATTTTCAGAAATGGGCTGTCACAGGTCATCAAGAAATCCTAAAAGAATATAGAAAATATATCAAGACATTTTTGAAGTCACATTATGTGAGGCCTTATACGTACATGAAAGCCTATGCTCTAGTTTGTCATATTTCTATGGTGTCATGTTTAAGGCTTATGTGCGGCCTACTAGAGGACATCATCTGAGCATGTGCAACACTATGGAGGCTACACCATGAGATCTGGGAAACCCAGCCATTGTTAATAACCTACTTAGAGTAAAATTACACAGCAAACGCTATACAAATGGTACCCAAACCTTCCCTGCTTGGCATTCAGCATCAACAGCTGGATGGGTCCCTGTGTGACATGCTAGTGTCATTTCAAGGGGTGTCCTTGTACATCAAGCTGTCTCAGTCCAAGGAAACAGGAGATAATGTACTACTAGGCATCTGACTTGAAGGCTACTCCTTTACTATAATTTTGTATCAGATCACTTACTGGTGTGAGGGCAGTATGAGATAATGCAATTTATATTCTGTATTCATTCATCCCCATTTCTTGTGTGTTTCTGCAACTGAGTGCTCTGTTATGTCTGGAGCCCAGCCTAAAAGCGAGGGTGAAGTTTCCAGATAAGCAGAACTCTCATCTGTTGACCTCGCACGATTGATAGCCTGGGGTGTACAATGAACATTTGAGGGAGATAAGAGTTTTAAGTGTAATCGCAGTGTGAAGATTATTATCATGTCAGCGGTTTGTCAGCTGAGAAAGCCATTGGATTCTCAAGTTGTTATTGTTGCTTTTAATGGATTGCCTAAAATAGTACCTGGACATGATTAAAGGGATATTTCACTCAAAACAAGTTTGGGGTCATTTTAAAGCCCACAACTGCATCAATGATTTGCCATGCAACTCCTTGCAAAATGTAAGTACTTGGAATCATCATCCCCAATGGCAGTTGCAAGGAGTTCATATAAATAAAGGTAGAGGGTCGCACACACCAAGACTGAATTTCATTATTTTATTTGAGACGACAAACGTTTGTCTCCGCAAATAAAATAATGGAGTGCGGCCCCCTACATTTATTTATATGATGTGATTTGAACGGGTAACACACCTTAAGTCAGAGTGCGGTGGTCAAAAGAAATGTTATCTAGTTGCAAGGAGTTGCATTGATGTAGACGTTCAGTTGACCTTAAAACATTTTTGTTGTAAGGAGGTGCGACTACTGTATTTGGCTGCATTATCGGTTTGGGCTTTTAGGGTCTACTCAGGCTTTTGTGAGCAACCCAGACAGTTAAGTTATACATTTCAGTATTTAGATATCTGATATTGCCAGACACACCCTTGTCCACGACATGCCCCCTTTCTACAAAAGCCCAATGTAACTTCAAACTTCAAAACATTTTAGCCATGATGGATAAATTGAAAACACCCGTCCTTGGTTCTGGTGACTGACATTGTCCTAATACGGGACATGTTTTTTTATTTATTTATTTATTTATTAAATAAATAAATAAATACGAACTACCACAGATGACAGATTGCCATAAGGAACAGAAGCTGTGGTCTTACTGGACAGCGATCTGTGGAGATGGTGGGTTTACAGGTTTGCAGCAGCAGTTCCATCCAAAAGTCCACTGTGTCTTGTTTTGGAGATCTAACCTCTGGAGGCTTGGCAAACTGACGGTACAGGACGAACGTCTCCATGATGGAGCCCACATACCTTCAGGAAACAAAGCAGACTCAATGCTCCAAGATTCTAACATGCAAAGGCTCTGAAGCCGAGTCCACACCAATGATTTGTGATGCAACGAGTTGCAACTTGCACCAGAATCCCTTTGCAACGTTTAAAAACCGGACAGTACACACATCCTGCTACAAACTGTCTTGTCTACAATAACAGCATTGTCGCAGTCCCTCCAGGCTATGGGATGTAAATAGAGGAGACAGGCTGTCGCTAAAGCTAGACAGTGTTCACTCCACAACAAGGCGAAGAGACAGTTTACTGTTTTGGAACATTACATTTTATAAAAATATGACTTTTTGTCATTCACTTGCAGGCAGGTACTGTACAAAAAAGTAACCAACTAATGTTGGTTGCAAACACACTAAAAATACATGCTAGATGACAGAGATTGTGTGTGTGTGTGAGTGTGTGTGGGAGAGAGAGAGAGAGAGAGAGAGACAGAGGGGGGGGACAGGGAAGAGTTAGTTTTTTCCACTTACACAGCTTTCTGTTGTTCGACTAGTTGTGTTATATACTGTAAACAGAATGATTAAAAAAGGTTGATAAGCAGGCCTTTTATCTCTTCCATACGCATGCATGAGTGATCCCAGAGGACTGTAAGTGTACACGATCGATAGGTTGTATAGGTCGATATACCTTCTGAAGCGTATATGATTGCAATTCAACAAGTCGAAGGTCTTGCGATTCAATGACCTGGTATGATCCGACCTGGCTGCAACAGGGCGATTAAGACCGCTGCGGATATTGTTCTGTGCAACACATTGCAACGGTTACATCGTATCGCAAATCATTGTGTGGGCTGGGCTTAATTACGGCAAAAAATAAGACTTCTGAGGATTCCTTCTCACTGGTCAATAAGTTTAATGAATTACAAAGAAAAATGCGTATATTGATCCTTGAAAAAAAACATACATTTGTTTTGGAGTGACATGTCACACTCACACAGATTTTTTGTTGACTCACCATATGGGGGCCTTGAGCCTGTAGAGTCTTTCTGAGGCCTCAATGACCTTCTTGTGTTCGTTTGTGAGGATACTGGCCCCCAGGTAGAATCCCACATCCCAGTACTCCTTCATCTTCTCCAGGCTGCCCTTCCTCCCCAGCAAGCTACTTAAGGTCACACCTGGACAGACACAAACACCATAAACATACAGATCACAGAGTCATTATCAAAATGCCATTTCAGAAATTTCAGAAAGAAATGCTGTGTAGAAAAAGTTCAAACGTTTGTCAAAACGGGTGCCGTGTGCAGTACACATTCCATTGGGATTTGAACATGGACGGCAAGAAGAATAATACAATAAGGCACCTATTTTGCGCAGCTCAATGGAGGTGTCAAATTCGTGACCCGCCGCCATCAGGAGTACTATGTTGTTGATGCCAGAGTGAAGGGTTGGCTCTGCTTCAAAAGCTTTGCCATACCTGGAAAATCACACAACAACGGACTTATTATATAAGGAGTGGGAACTGGGAGGCCAATTCATGGGTTAGTAATACAGTACAGACAAAATCTCACACGCATCTCACAATCTCAAGAGCTGACCAACTTTTTTTCAAAACTCTTTTGAAAGAGTTTTGAAAAAAATAAACACTTGTATCAGCTCATCCTAAGCACTGGAAACGGAAACCTTTTTTATGGGAAGTGACAATGAGAAAAGCCAGATTAAAACATGACTGGTCGAAACAGGTGGCTGATTGTCCTCACCAATAACTGGCCTGGTCTCTGCTGCAGTGGTCAGTGAACCCAGAGTTCATGAACATGTCTTTGTAGATACGCCCACACAGACAGTAGACGTCGGACGCCACCCTGCTCCCCGACTCCACGATTGGCAGAATCACCTCCAAAGCCTTTGCACGGTCACCGGGGCGATTCCTCCTGGAATGTGAAGGTATAGTTACAGCATCAGCAGACTGTGGAACTTTGAAAAGAAAATGCATTTCCCTTTGTTTCACATTCTTGTAGTTGCGCCGTTACCTGTGTTGTTTGGTCTACAAGACAATGGTGAACTCGGCCACGCCCCCAAATGCCTGTATGTGTCTCAAAGAATCTATAGTTCTATACACTTGACAGCCAAGTCTACTTCTGCAAGCACATACCATAAACTTTTTATTTCATTTTGTTTGAATCAATATGCTTTTATAATCCCCATGAGTTTATCTTCATGACTTGCTTAATCATCTTTGATGTATTACCATGTGGTCTATTTTAATCAAACGATTGCACAATATGTCCTGTACAGTATGTCCTGTCCTATTGTTGTGCAAACTAAAATAACAACTGGCACGGCCACGGACATGACGCTGCTGTATGACAGTGACGAGTTTTTGTTTTATTTTGTCCGATTCCGAGGAAGATTTGCCAAACACTTTGCTCTTCGTCCGTGCCCTGTTTCACACAAGGCCCTGATGTACATCGGCAAAACCAAAATAAGGGTGCACAGAAGGCATCAGGGTACCTGTTTAGTGCAAATATGTAGTGGAATTTTATATTTGGATGTGTTGCCACTGCAGACGTGGGTAGGTTGATCAGATTGTCCACCAGTGAGATTATGGCATCGTAGTCCTGCAGACAGCAAGAGGGCAGAATTGCAATGCATCATTTATTAGGCTAGAAGATCCCTTGAATAGTTCATATATAATGAATAATCTCATTGTTAATTGTTTCATAATAACATGATAAAAGTATTGTACTCTGACATGGTAATGTTTCTGCTCTTATGATCCAAAACCGTATTTGTTTACAAAAGGTGAAAAATGTGACCTGATGAAACAAAGTCCATCAGCAGCAGCACTGGATCCATTTAACTGTGGCTTGTTCTGGTTCTACTTTGTCATTATTACAAATACACCTATGAAAATGTGCCTTTTAATTTCTTAACAATCCTGTGTTGGCCGTTTCCTATAACTGTATTTATAAAGCACATTATGACCATTGCACAAATATGTAATGATCATCACTATCTATTTTCTGCAGTAATAGCCTTTGCCATAGCAGACTGTCATTTGCTTCCTGTGAGGGGCTGGGCTAATCCCTGCTATATGAAGAGTGTTGTCTTGTGTTCTGTGTGTGACACAACTGCTGGAGGTTTGCTGTTTGTACGTTTGTATTTTGGTACCTAAATAACAATCACTTATCCATTGAAACTGTTTTGTGTCTCAACTTATTTGTCTCTTCTCTTTTACTGAGTGAGTTCAGATTGCATGGACAACAAGACACATGCCATTGAAGTATAGCTATGAAAATAAATAGTATGCACTCACACACACACACACACACACACACACACCTGAACATCACGATAGGACAGCATCAGGTTCATGACTATATCAGGGGTGAGCAGCTCCACAGTGTCCAGGCGTTTCTGTATGCGGGCCAGCTCCTGACTCAGGGCCTGTCCACTGAACCTCTCCCGCGCCGTACGGATCTCATGCCGGATCGACTCCCGGAAGTACTCACTGCCAGTAAGGAGCGCATAAACAGAGTACTTGAGAACTTGTCAACCTCAATCAAACAATCCAATTAAACTAATGAGGAGTACCACAAACATCCCACAACATCAGTTTGTACTCAGCAAAGCCTGAGACTTTGTACATTTATACACCATGTGACAGGTGTAGGTTGTAGTACAACTTGCAATTACCAAAGATTAAGAAATAGACTAGTATACTGGAAATACATCAAAGGTTTGTTTTGAGGTGTGTGTCTGACCTGGACTGAACATGAACATTTTCTAGTAGGTGGACCAGCATCTCCACCAGTGGGGTGAGCAAGGGCTCCAGCTTGAAACTGGGTTGCATTAGTTCTTTGATCCCCTTCATCATGGTAGCGTCACATGCAAACACCTTGCCCTGAGGTGACACTATGTAAGGAATGAAGGTGTAGCCTCCACACTGCTCCTGTGGGTGGAGAACAAGCGTAATGTGACCTACCATACACAATGCAAAAGTCTGCTTCATATACATTCAGATAATATTCACCCATTGTACTGTGTAGCCTCAAAGCCTGCTCAAATGGGCTTGAATCCCAGCTGGCCAGACTAAAGACTCTTGACATTGCATGGAGAAACTATTAGGGGACATTTTACGGAAATATTGCATTCATAACAAGCCACTTAGCCTCTAAGCCTAGCCCCAGGCTGGAAAATAGCTGGGGTATGTATGATTGCATTCCCAAAACAAAATAACCTCCCAGCTGACAAACAAGTTACAACTCCCACTGACCATCACCATGCACATAGCAGGCTCCTCCTGGAGACATGAGTCATAACGCATGAATGATAGGTTATGGATGGACCATTAGTACTGTAGGTAGCCTATACGCAGGAACAGATCTAGTTACCTTGAGAGCCTGGAGATCACTCTCCTGTTTGTAACAGTACAGAATGATGTTATTGGTCATACTGAAACTTTCTCTCACGCCAAGGTGATAGAAGAGCGACGGTTGGCAGAAAGTGTCACTCATCTCCACCACGGCCACATCTGGAAGACAGACAGGGGCAAGGGGGAAAAACAGGTTTGTCAGTCAGTCTGCTTTTGCTTTGCCTGTACTGGGTAAACACACTGGCTGACAACCGCGCCAGGGGTTCCTAACTGTCAAACCAAATTCACTCAAAGCAAGCATGACATGCCTACACTTGCCTGCGTTGTAGAAACTATCCAGAATATCTGTCGTTCCCAGAGCGATCCTCTCAAACGAAATGGTTTTGAACACCGCGTGTACGTCCGCGCAGGCTTCTTTCAGGCATTTCAGCGAGAGGTTCTCCTCGGTCTGCGGCACAGAAGCATCTTCGATGACAATATAAGCCACGGACACAGCCCTGTTCCTGTTCCGCGGAGAGGTGACCTGCTGCTTGCTGGAATTACTGAGTTCCAGAGCCAAGGGGTCGTGCCACAAACTACCAGCTGAAACCCAGACTGGATCTTTCCTCTTCACTTCGTGCAGGCTCATTCGCCTGCGTTCAGTCGTATACATGTTGATGTTTGACCTGGTTTGGTTGACACTGAAGCGGTCAAAACTAAAACATCATGTCATTCCTCCTGGAGACCTCGAGCGAATAAAACTACCACGAAAACACTCGTCTCTCGCAATTCCCCAGGTGGTGCATCTCCTCCTTCTCCAGTGACATTCCTTGAACTCTCATTTCCATTTTAGGGACACGCCTTGCCTGCCTGTCCCGGTCCCACCCCGCTTGTCCTCAAAACTAATCAATACATTACATGCGCCAGGAATGGACGCTTGCGCGACATCTGCTGTCTGGCAGTGGAAGTCAGTCAGTGGTTCATACTGTACACATGATCATCCCTTTTGTTTTAAGCCCAAACCGCACCATTGCAACTAGTCTCAAGTTCTATCAAATGTTTTCAACAAATTAACCGCAGCAACCAATGCAACTGCCAGTGGGAATAATGGTTGCAGTACAAGTAGTTGCAAAAGGAAATTGCATGGCGAATCATTCGGTGTGGTCTTTAATTTCAAAGACCACCAGACTTTAGTTTGATGTCATTTTCATATCTGGACAGCAATATACACTGGAAAGTCCTTGGTGCTAATTGTGTACAAATGGAACCAAATTGACTCATAAGAGTCATTTGCACAGACTCATAAGGTTCCATTTTACCTCGATCAATAATTTTGCCTGTGGAACTCCACAAGGGCCTCCGGACTCAATGTTGAGAACCTGTTAGATTTGTAAAGCTTTGGGTTTTTCTTGCAATAACTTAAATGGACACTCATGTTATCATATCATATCTATCAATCATTGAGTTATACCATATAACTATGTGTAGAATAGACTGTAGACACAAGTGTCAAGAAAACATTCTAACCCAATTTTGCCATACAGTTTTGTCTTTCTTTGTACTGCACATCGCTTACCATACCACTCATGCATTCAATGTGGTAACTGGAATAAAACACAGGAAATGGCAAATAATCTCCAACCGTCTTTATTTACATTACAAAACAGTCTACACTATGTAACATCGTTCTTCAAAATGGTAAAAATAAAGCCTTGTAGCATTATGAAATACACAATGTATGGTCAACAAGGAACCTGACAATTTAAACTAATTTCCCTACACCTCAAAAGCACAAAATGAAAAGCAATACAGATACAAGCTGTAGCTTGTATGTTTTCTTTCCTCTGACAATAAGCAACACATACACAAGATGAATATGGAACTCACATTCAGTAGATCCTGTACATTTTACAGATGTAGCCTGGACATTATACACAGGAGGCTAGACCTCCGTTCAAATTTGTACTCAATGTCGTGATCAAAAAAATATAATATAGCATTTGCAAGATAACTCCTGGCACTGAGCATTATTTTGTACACTTGCCACACTGTCGAATGTGAGAAAATGTGACTTTCTTTGATCGCAGTCACCACATGGGTCTGAAGCAAGCAACCTGAGAATAGAGTCTTCTCTGAGACGTTTGTGGCAGGTTAAAGCAGTTTAATTCATGACTACAGAATGTTCAAAGTTAACCAATCTTAATCCATTTAGGATCACCAATGTCCCACACATGTTATCAGTTCACATCCATGTTCCATTTGCTGCCATAAGAGTGGGATTGTTTGAACAATGATGAGGACATTCTCTCTCTACCCACAAATGCAAACTCGGTCTGTGGTGTGGCCAGAGCTTAATTCATGTTCCGTCTTATGACGCGCTCAGAAAATAGCAGATATACAAGCTCTTAAAGAGTGGGCTTGTAGCTCTGCTATTTACATCGCATGGCCCCAAAAACGTGTCTTTACTCGTCCAGTCCTTCATCGTCTTCCTCCTCCTCCTGCTTGGCATCAACCTCTGCCGTGTCAGAGAACTCGTGCAGGAGGACGTACTCTCTGCTGCTGAAGCCAAACTTGATGACATCCTTCTCTTTGAGCTCGTAGTAGCGTTGTGGGTCGATTCGCAGGTTGTTAAGGTATGTGCCGTTGCCTGAACCCAGATCAATGATGTAGGGCCTCACCCTGCGGCCCGAGGTGCCATCTGCACGCGTGAATTCCACCAGTCTGGTATATGGAATGACAAAAAATAAAAGGAAATATGTATTATATGTGCATATCTGCAATCAGAACTGTGATACAGCTGTTTCAATTTAATTTATTTTGGCAGCACTCAACAGCTTTCTCCCTCTAGCATGGTTGTGGGTTGCTAATGATGAGAATGTTCTCATTTGTAAGGAAATTTGGATCCAGGCAACAAGGTCCAAGAGAAATGAGCTAGTTAGTACTATTTAGACCACTGTTTCCCAAACACTGAGTCGGGACCCTTTTGTGGGTCGTGGACCCATTTTGATCGGTATATTTATATTTTAACACAACCGCAACAGAAAAGGTTTGTGAACCAGTGAGTTAGACTATTGTTCTCACCTGTACTGGAAAACGGCATGCTGTTTTGAGCAGGATGGGTGGTCGATGGGGATGTCTGCAATTTTCCTTTGCCGCCCCAGCAAGTAGGCACTTTGTCTGTGAATGTACATGACCGGGAGGGGCTCGTCATTCTTGAAGGGATACAGGCGCCATCTGCGCTTAGGGATGCGCGCCTCTGGCGGTTCGTTGTACTTGATGACCACACCTCGGAATGTGTTGGTATCTTCTGTGAGTGCGCCAGACAGCTCGAAGTTGGGCATTTCTTTATCTTCAGGAGGGGTGTCACTGCCCACGCCACCTTCTTGCGGCCGCCCAAACGCCTGTTCTTCAGGGTTTTCATCCAACTGCCGACGGTTCTCTCTGCGTTGCTCGTCATGTTGCTGTCTCTCAGCCTGCTGCTGCTGCAGGGCTTCAGAGATTCTTTCACGGGGTCTCTCACGCTCTCTCCCCCTTTCTCTCTCCCGTGGTCTGTCCGACTCCCAGCGGCTCCGCCTCTCTTGCTCTGGCTGTTCGTTTCGCCTCCTACGGTCATTGCTACCACTCCGCTGCTCTTCTCGCTCCTGTGAGAGAAATTGCAGTTAGACACAAGTCCAACAAGTTGTTAAAACAAAAAAAACACAATTTCAGTTGTTCTTGTGGGACCAAGAAGGAAAAATGCATTTCGCCCCCTTACAAGTATGTTCCAACTTCCAGATATACAGCAATGTCACATTCAAGAGTGTAAACAAGGCAATGTGCATGCCCAGATCCAAATCGAAAAAAGCAATTGCGGTCACTGGAATAACTTTTTTGTTTACAAAAAAACTAAAGTGCCACACAAAATATGGCAAGACACAGGGCCCAGAGGTCCCAAAAAGTACAAAGTAAAAAAGATGAGGGAGACCACTGTAATACAAAAAATGTTTGATTGTTGCCTGAGGAAGAGAGTTGAGACATATTGCAAGAAGTCTGCTTGTTTTTAAGCCCTTGTGTTGTTCATGTGCCATAAACACTGTATTTGAAAGCATGGCACCTTCATCCTCATATGTTCTACTTGACAAGAAAAAATATATATCGTTACAATGCCTGCATTCATCGCCTTAATTATTCACTGCCCAACAAGTTACAATCTGACCACCTGGCTCTGTAGGAGATTACCAATCTAATGTCGGTCTGTCCGGGGCTAGTTTCACAAATTATATATTTTTGAAATATTGTATTGTATATAACTACAATTTCATAATGTAAGCCAAAGGTGGTTAGATCTAGCCTTGCATAGCCGGCCTTGATCTGCCTTTGCAATGCATATTTCCCCAGGCAGATTAAGTCTGGACTCTGGCCCCTATCAATTGTGGGAGGATTCCGCAGTGGTGACGAGCCAAACAGATTCGAAAAAAATCTAATTTAAATGCTGAGAGGGACGCCACAAGACTAATATCGACGCAGTGATAATAGTATCGCTACGCAATGCTAGGTTGGACAATGGATCGGGATGAAACTTTGCCCAAACATGCATTCATACGCATTATGCATAAATGACTGACATAAGATATATTTACCACATGAAGTCTGAGATCTATATAACCACTGTCATTAGATGCCGTCTTGTTTGAACAACAGTGGATTTCTATGGCTTTGGGATAAGAGCTATATCTGATGTTGGCTAAGTGAACGCACTTAAATTAAGTGTTTGCCGACACAGACAATTTATATATATATATATATATATATATATATATATAAATACAACAGCCATATCCTTTTACTAATTAACACACTCCACACCGTGTTCTCGATGAA
>OOFJ01130388.1:0-10505 GCA_900323375.1 Benthosema glaciale | reverse complement strand
CTTATTTTTTACGGAGGCCAGTTTCGAATTGCAGCCGTCCGTAGGTGCCCTTTGAGAGCGGTTTTGAAGGAGTCAAGGGATTTGCATGTCTTAATGACTGTTGGTAGGGCGTTCCACATTTTGGTGGCATAGGAGCGAAAAGAGTTTAGTCCCTTGTTTGTGCCGAATATGGGTTGCACATGGTTTGTTGTGCTCTCTGGTGTTGTGGGAGTGGACTTCGTTGACATTAAGGAAGTATTAGGCAGGTACATGGGTATTTTGGTGGAGTATCGAATCTTGTGGACCAGACCCATTCCCCCTTTCTGAAACCGCTCCCTCAACACTTGCCCTACACCCTTGCACTTGGTTTGAGCATAGATATATAAATAATAGAGACAGCACTGGATGGGAGGGGAATCCCAGTGCTGTCTCTATTATATATATCTATGCTCAAACCGAGTACAAGGGTGTAGGGCAAGTGTTGAGGGAGCGGTTTCAGAAAGGGCCCTGCAAGATGCTGTACTCTGTCATCAACCCTAAGCCATTCCAGCCTGTCAAAGTGGGCAGGGGTTAGGTGTGTTCGGGGAGTGAGGCCTAGTAGCAGCCTGACCAGTTTGTTTTGGGATGTCTGGAGCCTTGTTTTCAGGGCCTTTGAGGTGCTGTGGTACCAAGAGGTGCAGGCATAGGGTTTCCTCGAGACAACTCACACAAGTGAATTTTGTGTGAGTTGTCTTGTTACCCAGCATAGTCGTAAATACTGTTAATAAAATAATTAAATCAATCAATCAATCAATCAATCAATTCTAGTGTCCATCCTGCCTATTGGATCAAGACTGGCATATAGACAGTGGTGTAAAGTAAATAAGTGCATTTACCTTTACTATACTCTGTACATAAGTACAATTTTAACTGTATTTATTTGTACTTGAGTATTTCCAAATTTGAATAGCCTACTTTTACTTCTACATATATCTCTGGTCCCAAATTTGGTACTTTACTCTACCATGCACTTAATCTGCCCTAATCCATTACTAATCAATGCCCGTACATTTCGGTCATTTAAAAATAGCCAATCTACAATGCAATGCATTGTGCCATTCTTTTTTCTTTCTTTTTTTTAATTACATTTTATCAAGTAAAGTATTTCTACATTGCAGTATTGATCCTTTTACTTAAGATTTATAGATTTATTTAATCGAGTCTGGCATTTTCATAACTTGTGCTATTAGGTTTGAATAGTTTTTTTTATATTTTTCCCCATGGTTTTATTTATTTTTATTTTTTATTTTGCACACACAAAATCAGAAAACATGTTAATAACTTCCTGAGCCATTTGACAAACGAGAAAGCTTGACTCCTCCCAGACAGTGCTTGAAGTCGTGATGTATCTGACCTCTCTTCTTCCTTCTTCAATGTACTCCTTGGTTCATGGGTCACACCCCCCGTCCCCGTCACATGATGTCGCTTGCCAAAATTTAGCTGAGCTGTGTAACTGGTTATAGGTTGCCGTTGGCAATCATGATGTTGGCAATGATATCACAGAATGATGGCAGTGTGGTACAGGGCACTGACCTCGTTATGATTGTAAGGCATTTTGTGCTCCAATTTGTTTACAGATAATTTACATTTTTGGTTAGCCTATAGCCAGGGGCGGCCTTAAGAATCTAGAGGCCCGTTTCAACACCAAATATGAGGCCCCCATATATCCCTATGACAAAATTATTCTGTTGATACAAGCATTTATTTGACTGTTCAATATCATGCACAGCCATTACTCTCGACAATTACGCAGCAACCACACCTCTCCTCATCCTATCGTCCCTTCACAATAAAGTGTCTCCCCTTTACCTCCCAATGCCGCACATTTTAGGTAATTAACAGGAAATAAGCGTAACTTAACAGAAATAGAGAGGGCCAAGGGTGGCGGGGGGGTTGACTCACGCCTGACGCTTGACGGTCAGTCGGAGCTTGGAGGCCCCCTGAGGGTTGAGGCCCGTTTCAATTGAAACTGGTGAAACATAGCTAAGGCCTCCTATGCCTATAGCCTAAGTTTTAAATATATTTGACTTGCCAGGGCGATCAATTCCCGGCCATGACAATATTTCCTCAACATCTTCTCACTTCTCTTGAAGAATACTTTTTAAAAATACAAATCTTTCTTATGGCATTACATCTTTTCAGATAGAGTCTATCTGTGGCCAAATTCGTATAAGTCACATGAACATTTTTGAGAACATGACCACATGCTTTCTAGAAGAGAGAGGAGCAGACAATGGATAGGGTGTCAATTAAGTCCCAACAGTGTTTATGCGTGTCAGAGATCAGCTGGGTAAAGCTGTGAATGGTATTTCCCCCACAGGACCATAACAGGTCTAATTATTAGGGTGTGGTAGTATTGGTACTGGTTTTTAACCATATACCGCACACAGGACAGTTTTACAGGCAGGGACACAAAACGTATACAGACATCAGCAATCATTATTACTCCAAATATCCTGCTTTATAGTCAAACTGGATCTGTTATTGTACTGTAAGACATTGTCTATTACTATTAGCTATTAACTGCTGCTTCTAGGATCACTCAGTCATTACCAAACAATGCACAGTGCACAACCAAAAACCTGCTGGAGACCTGTGCTCCGAGGAGCACATTTTCTAGTTCCTTTTTATTTTCCTTTGAGCCACGAAGGCATGGAAGATATGCCACCCCCCCACCTCCCTTTTCAACCTCAAATACGACCTAAAACATCTCATTAGTGTGAAAGGCCTTGTGTTTCAAAAGTAAAGACAAGACTTCACAACCTGACAGTCAGTGGTTTGAATCTTGCTCCAGTCAACTTCTTATTGTTGGCCTTTGTAAGGTGAGGAGTGTGAAGGCAGCCAGCCTCCCTCATGCTCTTTTTGACCTCTTCTAGTCGGGAGGAGAATGGAAGGTCACGGGACCTACCTTCAGAGGGAGATGCTTAACACATTTTCATATTAAGCAAAGTAATCTTTTACTTAATAGGATAGTTTATTTTATTTTATTATTGTTATTTTCAATTGAGCCACTTTTGAGTATTGGTCCATTTTTGGGGTTGTTGTTTGACATCTTTTTGGATGAGGTACAGTTTTCTTGTGATTTTTAGTTGTATGGTTGTTTTTTGTATTTTCTATTGAGCTGGGCCAGTTTTGAGCCTATGACCTTTGGTTAATAAACCCATGATGTATCATGTGAGCCACACTGGAATGTTAGAAGCAAGTGAGAATAAAATAGTTAACCGTTTTTATTTTGATTCTGGTGGTGCAAAAAGGCGGTGGGTTTTGCCCCACCACTGCAATAGGGTACCAAGTACCAACAGTAAAAAGAAATCAGTTATGATCGGAATCAACAGACAGAGAACTTCAGATAAACTAACCAATTTATTTGTTTTCTTACATAAATCCCATTTTAGATTACAATCTAGCCATTTTTCTATTAAAATGTCCCATTATTGCATTGGCTTAATCATGTTAAATTATAGCCATTAATAATCAACCATTGCTCCCTGTAAAGTATCAATTAAGCTTTGTACATGTATACATTACATTACTATAAAACCCTACCTTATGAGCATGGTACTGTATGCAGTTGGAATTGCCTTTACATTTCACATAAGTCAGTATGTAGGGTTCAAATAATTTGAAAAGCAGGGAAGGTGTGTCGTTAAGCTAAAGCACAGAGAGAGAGAGAGAGAGAGAGAGAGAGAGAGACAGAGACAGAGAGAGACAGACAGACAGAGAGAGAGACAGACAGAGAGAGAGAAGAGGGAAAATAATTTGCAGTTTTCAGTGACCAAGTTCCATTAGAGCCTTGTATGCAGAAGTGTGCATGTCTGACTGTATGCAAATGTTTTTTTTTATAGCTGCGAAGTGTGGCTTTGCTCGTGAATGTGGAGAACAGCGTGTTGCAAGGGAGGCTGCAGCAGTGGCGATGCGAGTGGCTTCCTCGATAAATAGCAGTGAAGGATGAAACTCTTTGTTTCCTATTCACACTCTTATCGGTGGCAAACGGAGGCAGCTGGCAGAGAGAGAGAGAGGAGGCAGCAGCAGATGAGTGGGAGTCTGTTCTCAGCCTCTCCGCAGCTCGTGGAGTTTCTGGGCAACGCTTTCCAGCTCCGACTCGATGGCTGCCAGACTCTCTATCTCAGGCTCCTGCAGACAAAATGAGAGGGAATAAGGTAAATTAAAAGAATAATGTTTGCTCATAAGTATACTCTTGCAACATGAGCTTCTTGTTGCTTTGGCAAGACTTCACCAACATTGCTTTGCGTGATGCTTGATGCCACAAAAACATGCACCACCCACTGCACCCAGTCCCCTGTTTGGTGATTTATGTAGATTATCTGTAGATTTATGTAGATTATCTATTGTTGGCTTCAAGTCCTTAAAGAGATGGATAAATCGTAGGTTGGTTCATTTGCAACCGTAGGTCGCAGATTACTATCAAAGCAAATTACTATGAAAACCTGCAAAACCAGTCAGTCAGTCAGTTAGTCAGTCTGTCCACCTGTCCGTCCGTCCACCATATATGGCCATCAGTCCGTCACGCCTCGTGACATGCTCCACATATGGCCGTCTCCATATATGAAGATCACGACACTGACCTCATGAAACCCTCACTTCTCGACCTCAGGGCATCTTACTGGTTACACTGTGTCCACTTTGTATTTTTGTATGTTTGTTTGTGTTAAAATCAGCCAACATGTTTCGACTCACAATCTTCACGGTCTTCATCAGGGCGGGTTTTGAACTTGGGATCCCGGGCAATTAAGTATATAGGATTTAAGTGGTTAATTAAGCTGTTACAGTGCAGTAGCCATTGGGAGAGATAAAACGATGAGAGGCAGTTTGCCAGAAAGATGCCCACCTCTGACTTCCTGCTGGCACTGCCGTCCTCCTCCTCCTCCTCCCTCCTGGCCATCATCTGCAGCTCCTTCACCTCTGGACTCCTCCTGCTCTCCTCTGTGCGCTCCTCCTGTCCTCCCATCGCCTCCTTGGAGTGATGGGGCACCTCCTGCTGGCTGCCGCCGCGCTCCCGTGCTCTACCGGTGCAGACAGTTAAATGAGCCGATCAATTTAAAATTTCCTTCTCTATATATTTTTATCCCACAATCCCACTTCTTTCAACTTTTGCCTGGACGGTTAGCTCAACCGTCTGGACACCTAGGCTGCCAAGCCAGCCTGGACGGCATGCTGCAGGTTCGACTCCTGGGCCTGACGGACTTTGCCGCGTGTAACTCCCCATCTATCTATCTATCTATCTATCTATAAACGCAACACTGTTGTTAAATAGACTAATTTAGAAAAAAATAATAAAAAATAATACATTGATTATTCAATGAATAGAAAAAGTAGTGAATCTTCACTAAGAACATAATGGATAGCTGCAAGCCTTACTGTGCCCCGTCCGTTCCGCCTCCTCTCTTCTTGGCGGGCCCCGACGGCTTCCTGGCCCTCTTGGTCCACTTCTTCAAGCCGCCTGCATCCTCAGCCTTCACCTCCCGGTCAGCCTCCTCCTTCTCCTCCTCTTCCTCCTCCTGTGAGCTGGCATGTGAGAACCTCTTCTTCTTTACCTCCTCTTCTTTCCCCCCTCCTTCTTTTTCTTCTTTTTCTTCTTCTTCTTCTACCTCTTCTGCAGACTTCTTCTCCTCTGACTTACTTTCGGGTGTGTCTCTCTTTTCGCTGGATTCATGTCCTGGGATTAATAATGCAAGTAAATAAATAAATAAGAATGCTGCCTGAATGTGGTCTCTCTGTCTCTTTCATTCAGTGTCTATTTCTCTCTCTCTCTCTCTCTCTCTCTCTCTCTCTCTCTCTCTCTCTCTCTCTCTACCTCCATCTCTCTCTCCCCACTGTTCCCCAACTTCTCTCGGTCTCCCTCTGCAATATTCTACCATCAGCAAGATTCCACTCCATATAATGAAGTGTTTCTTGCCTGCTGGCAGCATTGCCCTCGGTTAGCTCGTGCCTGCCTGCATTCTCCCCTCTATCTCTAATACTGCACTGTCACACGCTCGGATGCAAGTACATTAATCCTGGGTGTAATAACATTAAGATTCTGGCGTGGCCATCTGCGAATGGCTGATTCATAATATATGCATTCTGGAGTTATGAAAGACAAGACCCACATTCACCCACTACCAAACCCCCCACCCCCCACACCCTGCACTCAGGTGGCCAACATTAGAAGTGGGTACAACAGAAGTGGCAACGCAGAAATGTGTGGGGACGACTTAATTGGCATAATCGGCGACTCTAAATTTTAAAATATAATGTAATTTATATACATTGCTAAACATTTTGGGGATAACAAAGGATGGGTTCGTGTTAGACCACTCAATGTCAATCACTGTGATGTGATGGCTGTACAGCCCTGCCAAATGAGCAAGGCTGCCCTGGCAAATGCGTAGGGCGGGCCCTACACTCATTTGAATTCCAGGGACGTTCTTTGTACTGTACACTTTGTTTAATTCTATGGCTGTGCTGTCAAGCTGCCATTCCCCTTGGCGCCGTTCCACCGCGAGGGAGGTGAGAGGTGGGCGGGGGGATTGGATGTGTGTGGGGTGGGGGGATTCATCATCTAGATGGAGGCAATCCCATCAATCATTTGGCCCAACAGTGCTTGGGGTGGGGTCTAACTAAAAGGATTTTTCCCCCACATTTTCTTCTCCTTCTTCTTCTCTGGTGAAGTGCATTCTATCTTTTCATTAGTGCTGCTGACTGACTCCCTTTAAGCTGCTCGCGTCAGACTAAATTTGACTCCACGTCTCTACAAAGCTGTCCATCATCATTCATCTCCAGCTCTCATCCTGCCTATCTCTTCCATTTTAAGTCTCACTGCCAAAAGAAACTTTGGTCCCAAATGATTGTTGCTTTTAACCATTTAAACCCTACTGTATACTTTGATGTGCAACAAATAGCTAAGACTCACAACACCATGTCACATCGCAATTTCGTCAATGATGACCTGCCCAAAATAGGAACGTTTTGGGGGATCTCCTTTGTACATAGCATTTGTTGATGACATGTAGTATTGCATACATCCTGCATGCTACAGTATGTTGATGAACTGAACACATAGGACGGCAATGGAATGGAATTTTTGTTATCCATTCAGTCTTAATGTCTAAATTACTGCACCATGTGCCATTTTAATATCTGACTAATAAACAATTAAATTAATCGGTGGCCTAATGCATACTAAACTGGGGTTCCTTGAAATTAAAAAGTTGGGAGAACTGAGAACCGACATACGATTGACAGATATTACACTTGACTCAAGCTAGTCTCCTGTCCACAATCTCCGAATGCTATATAAGCATTTGGAAATTGCGAGAGGTTGCCAGATTGTTGATCTGGCAACGTGAGACTACACTCGAGCTGACCAGCTCACCCTTGCTGTTTTCTTCCACCGAGGTGGCCCGCTTCTCTTCCTCGTCTTCCTCCTCCTCCTCTTCTTCCTCCCTCTTCTCGTCGGATCCGTTCTCGCTCCAGTCGTTCACGGGGTCGGATATGTGATTATCCGGCCTCTCGTCTTTCCCCCTCTTCTCTTGGCTCTTCCCGTCTATCTCGTTGCGCTCCTGTGACTCCTCACCATGAAGCGGGCCCGCCCCATCCTCCTCGTTCGCTGTCCCCATCGTCCTCTTCTTCTGGGTCAGGATCGACCTTTCCCCCGGTCCGCCCAGCGCGTCCAGCATGGATTGATCTGGAAGGAAGGAGAGGTGGAGATATAATTCACGGGGGGCGTTATTTATTCTTCAAGGAGGTACTATGAGAAGGTTTTTCAATTTAAAAAGAAGTACAATGGGCTAATGGAAAAGTGTTGTTTTTTCATAAATGAATGTTCTACTTGATCATACTACAGCAGTAGTTCTCAACCAGTGGTCCGGGGACCACAGGTTCGTCCTTGGCCAAGCAGGGTTTATTTTGTCTTGTAAGAGTAGCAGAAGTTTGGTCTCACATGCACGATGAGCCTGAGAGCCTCAGGGTTGAATCACGGGTTGAAAAAAATTATAACCTTGAATGACTTTTGCCACTTCTGGTCTAATTGCCACTTTTCACAATACAAAACCTGTTATGAATATTTTTTGGGGGAAATGTCATTTTCAACAACATTATATAAAATCCAGACAAATATGATAACCATCCCTGTTGAAATTGTTCAAACACTGTATTTGAGATGGAATAATTTAACATTAGAATATGCATTTCTAGACTGTTTGCATTGGTCTGTGCAGCCATTTCAGCTTCCCTCCTCCTTGGAATAACTGTGAGCACTAACAGACAAACCGGCCTCTTCTACAGATTTCAAAGTTGGGGTCGCCAGGAAGGCCAGAGGGGAAAGAATAAGAAAGAAATTATATGTACAGTATACATTATATAAAAATACATAAATATTTCACAATATGGGAGTCGCAGCCAGAGGATATTGCGGAGAGTCTGTGGCAAGGAGAGGTTTTGGAACCATTGTTCCAATCTAATGCACGGCCTGATCGTGTCCAAAGTCACCAGGGGAGTCACCAGGGTTTCACATTATACTGTACACCTCACAAATTTTATTCCACAAGTCCCAAAATGGCACTCGCATGAAATGGCTGACAGCCTCCCATTGCTGACACAATGGAAGTTCATGCATTTTTTATGTGCCAAGCAGATCTCCCCTCAAAAGCCAAAGTCACTACATTTGGTGAATTGCTGTCACAAATATAATGCGTCCTATACAATGGTACAGTAGTTGCAACCCTCTTCTACACTCTGTTTCCTGTGCAAGTGCGGACATTTTTACCATTGAGCTAATTCTTGCGTAGGGCATGAAGTGAATCTGGACCATCAGGTCAAAATTTGTGTCAGATCCTGTGTCTCGGTGAGACATGACCTTTGACACGATCTAAACATCTTAATAGAAGTGCAGGGAGACAAAATACAACCACCTCACTTAAATTGTATTGTATTAACCATACAAATGGTAAAAATAACAAAGTTACATCTGCTTTAACATAGAAAATGTCTCTAAGCCCAATAATGATAGATTCAGTCTTCACAAAGGCTGCTGCTGCTGCTGCTCCTGCTGCCTGCTGGGATTTGAAGTGACTTTCGTTTGCCAAGAATAACTGATTTTCAAGTGGAAAAACTTCAATTGAACGTCAAGTCAAAATCAAGCTCCCTGGCAGCATTTGTTCTTTCCATGAATCATCCAGGTAACTCACCAGGCACGTCATCTGCACTGTGGGGAACTGGAGTCACGTGATCAGATGCAATGATGTCACCTTGCAGCTGAGCTCTCTCGCCTGGGGGGGAGATGGACTGAAGTTCAAGCCAAGTGGTTCAGTTACTATGTGTTCATTATCTTTCTGTTTTTGTTTAGATTTTTTGTTTTTGAGGGGCAATAGCACAACGTGTCGTGATGTGACATGTTGTGAGCTTTTAGATATTTTTTTTAAACCCTTGATGCCTGACATGCCAAGTAAAATACAGTACTAGGGACGGCAAGTGGAAATAGGTTAATTTCACAATAGTTTCACCTGCTAGAAGGAAATGCAATGAGGGAATACTGTATAAGAATGACTATTTGGATTTAGCACACAAGTAAAGCACATTTCTAATAAAGCTCATACACTTGAAGGTAACGGAAAAGGATGGCCATGATGATGATGAACTGCATTATGTCCAGTGCACAAATATCCTCCCTTCAGGCTATGGAGATCTGTGACTCACCCAGAACAGCGATGTCCTGCAGCTCCTTGAGAAAGTTATGGTGACGAAGGATGGAAACCAGCCTGTCATCTGCAGATGCACAACACAACACACAAAACGCACAACATAAGAGGCACGCACAGATTTGTTAATCGTTCAAATGAACGGAGAATGCCAAACAACTTGTTAAAGCAAGCCGGGCCCGCGCAAATTATGTAATGACATGACCAACGAACGCACACACAAACACACACACAGGTGCATGATGTCTCACTTCCAGCGACCATGTTCACAGGACTCAGCACTTTGCTCTCACTCTCCGTCAGAGTTAATTGCCCTGAAATTTACTGCCTTCAAAGCAAAGGCAAAATTAATCACTTGGGCCCTGGAGGAGGGGCCTCCGGTGAGTTACAGCAGCACCCAGTCTTTCTGCTGACCCACAAAGAGAGCCACATCTGCAGCACAGCATGCTATAACCACTTGAACTGGGGGGGTATTAGCCAAAAATACAAGCCCACAAAGTGTCACAAACACGACGCATTGATAAGCTTAGTAGATCGGTTATTTATTTTTTGCAAAGATATTTGGTGTGTGTGTGTGTGTGTGGGGGGGGGGGGCAGAAAATACAGCGCCAAATCATCCAATTGAATAGGTCTACGGTGGATTAAGACCAAGGTCATTCTCTCTGGATACCTTTGTTTATGTCTGTCTGTCTGTCTGTCTGTCTGTCTGTCTGTCTGTCTGTCTGTCTGTCTGTCTGTCTGTCTGTCTGTCTGTCTGTCTGTCTGTCTGTCTGGTTCAGGAGTTACTAT
>OOFJ01130359.1:0-10607 GCA_900323375.1 Benthosema glaciale | reverse complement strand
ATGGATTAAGACCGGTCCAACAAATGGTTCCTTGCGTTTTATGCCCATTGTTATGGGAGGATAATCCAGACCTTGGCAACCGGGTCCTCCCCCGGGCGGTCCTGTCAGAACACAGGAGAAAAGAAGATGGACTGGAAACAGGAGTATAGACCATGCTGGGCTGGCTCCGAAACTGTATGTGAGCAACTTTTCAGGACACCAGCAAAAATAATGGTGGAGAGAATTAACTCAATGCCAATTTGAACAATATGCACAACAGGTCCTATGGTATGACACGTACATGACACATACATCTCTCAAGAAAATATATGTGATGTTGGGCCTACCCTGTAGCGTAGTCTACATTTATTTTTTTATATTGCTGCTGTCGGGCTGAAACTCCATATTTCCCCCTTTTTAGTTTTTTTTCTTTTTTTTAGCGGTGGCACACCGTCTCCAATGCTCAGCAATGTGTTTCTGTCTGTCTGTCCGTCCATCTGTCTGTCCGTATATGTCCGCCTGAATAGGACCTATTGACTCTGGCAGCTGCTTAAGTCAGTAACTGTGCTTGGCTCTTAAGGCACCACACACACTATATAAAGTATTAAGACGCGGGGGGGGGCGAGGTTGCATGCATGCATCCACCTGGGTGACGGAGTGCTGACACTTTGGCATGGGGGGGTCAGATCAACATATGGAATGAATTCTGTACTGGCCATATACTGTATGCATCCTGTCTTGTGTACAACTTTTGATGCGGTCATGTCAATGTCAGAACAGGTCAGCTCCATATATGGAGATGTAAGGGTGGCAGCGGGGGCAGCATCTTGAGCATACAGGGTTTGATGAGGGCCCAGGTAGATTTAATTTTCAGGCCTGTTTTCACCGGGCCTGTTTTCAGTCACCAGTTATTAGTCACTGGCTGCGAGTCGACTAATAACTTTTGGACCAGCCCGTCTAGAGTTTGAATGGACAGGATCAGTCAAAAGGGAGACATCGAAGAGGAAGAACGGGTGGGGAAGGATCAACATATGGAAAGTCAGAACAGGTCCGCTCCATGTACAGTATGGGGATCTAAGGGTTTGACTTTGAGGTCAGATGTAGAGTCTGATGATCCAGTCTTGATGAGGTCAGTGTCGTGATGGATTATTATTATTATTATTATTATTATTATTACATTTATTATTATTGTTTATTTTTTCATAAATTCAACCAATCTTTAAGCTCACATCACAAGCTTGCAGGAGTGCTGTTTTCAAGAATTTCAAAATTTGAAACTTGCATAACATAACATGTCCAAAATAGGGATGCCAGGTTGAAGGTGGGATTTTACAAATATTTGACCAGTAAAAGGTTTTAACAAGAGCTTGTGACTAAATAATAACATTGGATCCAAATTTGAAACCATTCCTAAGTGGTTGCGAAGGACAGAGCTGAGAATGATCACATTATTCTATAACCTCGAATAACCTCGAACACGCGACTCCTGTCACTGATGTGAGTCGACATGCACCTGCTGCAAAGCTGATCACCACCTAGTGTTAAAACGAGTAACTTTTTCATCCACGTTTCAGCCCACATTAACGTGTCCTTGAACTAACCTCTGCGGGCCTGACAACGATGCAGAGAGCAGGAGGTGAGCTTTGCCCTTCCACTGCAGGCCATGCAGGGCTCTCTCCCGTGATAGATAGCAAAGTGTGTACAGTGTGTTGTTTTATTAATCTGTGTTTACTTGTGTGCCGGTGTGTGCCGGTGTGTGCGTGCGCACGCGTGAAACCAGCCTTGAAGTGTCAACGATGGGATGTGAGATACATATGTTAGTTCTCTGTGAGGAATGATATAAATCACCCGGTGGAGGCGGAGCTCTCATCGCTCACAGCCCTGTGTTCATATTCCATTACTCAGCGCCGGCGATCGCCTGGATCGCCACATCCCTCCATATGGGGGAGATGGAGAGAGCAATAATCCCAGATAAACAAGCAAACAGTAGGCTTCAGAGGAGGAGGAAACGGGGGAGGGGAGGCATGAGAGAGAGTGAAGATAATGGAGGGTGATGGAAGGAGAGAGACAAAGTGAGACAAAAACAAACTTTTTTTTTTGTCTCTTAGCAAATAACGTCTGCAGTAAGTGATCTGTCCACTGTATGATTGGCTGTCAACCGCGCACTGATTGACTGTCTTGTCACACACTCACTTTCTGGGAGTGCACAAACAAACAGGACATCTGTCACCGTCAGTCGAATAACACGGTTTTGCACGTCTTGGTGTGTATGCGCACGCACGCACGCACGCACGCACGCACGCACGCACAAACGTGCATGGAATGCATGAGAGGTGCAAAGTGTGCACACGCGCGCTGTGTGCGCATTCGCATGCAGCAGACAGGCACCTATCATTCTCTGGCACCGGTCCCGCTCCACTCCCCCAGTGCGGATGCAGGGTGAACAGACAGGGAGCCGGGGTTTTTGACAAATGAAGCCCGCCGCTGTATAGATGGGAGATGTCAAGATTGTGGGAGAGAGTCCCCAGTGTGCTGACAAACAGTGTGGGGTACAGGACGCCACCAGTGGAGAGAGACGGAGGTTGAGCGAGGATGTGGGGGATGATTAGGCGAAATGGGGGGGCCACAGCTGACACGTTTCCAAATAGGGTTGCCAGTTACGGGGGAAGAAAAGTGACAAAAAAGTGTCTGTGGCTGAGGGATGGCCAGAATAGAAAGAAATGTGAAGGGGCGCTCTAATCAATTATTTACCTTATACATTTATTATGTACCAACCTTGAAATATACCTTTGTTATACGTCACCAAGAATGGTGGCCAAGGGCTTCCATCGACATACCGACAGCTGATTATTCACATAATGTTTGTGTTGAGACAGAATCTACACTATACAGTAGCTGTTAAGGAGGGTCTAGTGCCCCTCAAAAAAGAAGAAAATTCTCAAGGTTGATGTTACCCGTTGTTGCAGGATATAGAGGCCAATTTTTCTCTCAGCAAGAAAACGGACGTGAAGAAAATAACACCTGACCTTGTAACAGTCATGGCTGCGGCAACTTTTTTACAACCGCAGAAGAAAGAATTAAGTGGATTTGTTTGGGTTCACGGGTGCACCATTACACAGCCTGCAGAGAGCAGAGGGGGGAAATGGGCTGAGCACGGAGCCCGGCTGAGGTGAGGCGTGCCAGCCAGGTCGGGGTCAGTCGAGTGCTGGAGTTGGGTCAGCCTTGCACCCAGCAGCACGAGGAAGTGCAACGAGAGAGAGAGAGAGAGAGAGAGAGAGAGAGAGAGAGAGAGAGAGAGAGGAAGAGAGAGGAAGAGAGAGAGGAAGAGGGAGAGGGAAAAAAGATAATTCATCCTGTAACAGGTCAGTGTGGCTCAAGGAGCAACGCCAGCAGCAGCAGCATATTTCATAGCCCCGGGCCCTGCAATGGACATACAGAGAAATTGAAGTCACGCACGCTTACGATTTATTCCTCCTTTTCCACTACCACAACAAGCCTACAAAAACATTTATGATATTAGACTCCCCTCTATACGTCAAAAATGGCATGGCTTGCGTTTTATCCAGTTGGCAGAAGACAGCAAGCACATGCAGGGTCTGTGATACGGTCAATCCTTCTTTTTTTTCCCCCCCTCACAGTCCTGATGGTAATGCGCGTCAGCCCGTGGACCTTTACTGTAAGTAAGGCACAGTGGTGTGTTAGATGTCGGCGGATATAAGGATCTCAGCGTGTCCGTTCCAGCGTGTTGCTCACGCTTCATGCCTCAGTGTTCATGGAAACTGGGAGCGCACGTGGGGCCCGGCGTCGGGCTGAGCTGTCAGGGGTTCGCCCTGTCAAGAGCGGTTCATGGCAGGATATGGGATGGAGGGCTAAGGAGAGCCACAGTATACAGTATAGTACACGGCAGTGCACTAGTGTGGATTGGGACCTACGTTTGCAGGTTGAGGTCAGGACAGAGGGGTCATCGCCATACAGGCTTGTGGTGGACCATTGTGGGTCCATTTGGATCCATTAGTATACTGTACACTGACTCTCAGAGTTATGGGGGTCCTTGCAAATATGAGTCCACGTTATAGTGGACTCATAATGTGCCATAGTGTTGGTAAATGAGCGTCATACATATTCTGAAGAAAACATGGAGATCTGACATTCAGTATTGGGGGTATTATATGATCAATATAAGAACATTATAATGGTGTGAAAAAAGAAAATTGAAAAATGGCCACGGACAAGATGGACACATTTGTCTGTGTACAGACATTATTGATGACCAAGGCAATTTGAACGGCATCAGCAGTCCTATTTTTATTTAGCTCACACAGTCCATCTGAGCATCCCTCCCTCCATGCTCCCTAAAGGATAGACAGAATCTAAATCATCCATTTGGGTGATTCGAAAGATGAATGCAGCCTCGCTTTGAGGAACGGGTGAAGATGCAAACTGAAAGTGACCTCGCTGGCTATACACTAACTGGATCACATGATTTCTTGTATGTGGTTGTGATGGCATAACATAACTCACAACATCAGCAGCACCACAGAGGAACATGATGTGAGCATTCATGTTTGTGTTCATGTATTAAGCATGTTCATGCTGTCCTGGACTGGTTTGTGTTAATCTCTGATTGCATTTCTTAACAGTTCATAGAGTCATAGAGCCGCAAACACTGCTTACATTGTTTTACATCTAGTATTTGATTTTCTAATTTTGTTCTTTGAACTACTGATATAAATATAATGGATAGTACCCTGCTGTTCATGCCAGCAGGGGTTTACAGTAGCTTTAATTTTGTTTTAATTAGAGTTTCTTTTAAATGTGCATATAAGGTTTGGGTTTTTACATGGGGTTAGGATGGATAGAAAGTTCAATCGAAAGACTTTGTGAATTCTGATTGAGAATATATTTCAGAAGGAAACCAAATCTCTGTTCATTTTTGTCAATTAAGAAAGACATATGGTGCAGACATCTGACACTTCAGATGGCTTTTCACACCTGTTCCAATTATTGGGGTAGGCTTCAGAAGAGAGCCTCGTTCCCAGGCTTACCCATCTGTGAAGAGAAAAGCCTGGTCACAATATAAGGCAGAGAAGCTATCGGCGGAAGTGTCGGTCCGGACATCCGTCAGATGTATTTTCCCGTATATATATACACGATATTTTCTCGACCAATCACAACACTGTTTCATTCGCGGAGAATGTAAACTGATATGTAAAGTATCAACGTAATTTCCTTGGGCGGTACTTCCGCCGGAATCCCACAACTTCCGCCCAAAACAAATGATAGCGTCTACAGCGTAGGTCTTGCCCAGCGTGGAAGAGAGTGGAACTCTGGCAGGAAGTCCTCAACTCCCATTGGTCTGCTATGGTCTGGGAACAGGAAGTCCTCGACTCTCATTGGTCTTCTATGGTCTGAGAACAGGAAGGAAGAGGTGCGTAAATGCACTTTGGTATACACTTAAACAATTGGCACACACTGCCGGGCACAGCTGGCACTCATAAGGACAGCTTATCATCTTCTTTTATTAAACCAACAAAAGACAATAACAACGAATAAAGCCAGATGTACGGTCATTTACTGAGGGCCATTACTGGAGCATCCCAGCTAGCGTACTATAGCTGCTCATACATATTCCCAAATAAGGAGAGGCTTTTTGCCTTTATTGATAGTTCTTAGTGAAGACAGACAGGAAAGTGGGAGAGAGAGAAGGGGAGAGACATGCAGCAAAGGTCGTCCTGAACAGGACTCGAACACGCAACACGCTGTCAGGCATGCGCCTGGACCACGAGGCCAGCAGGCGCCCCAACAAGGAGAAAAAATGACGACTAACTTATTGCCCTCTATCCTTTGGTAATTTGACGAGTTTGAAACTTTATCCTTGGTCTCTGACCTGCCCATATAAACCTGCAGAACCTCTACTGGCAAGGATTGGAATAGAAATAGTATCCTGGACCTGGATAACACATTTATTTTAATTGCCTCCAATCTTGAATTCAAGTCTAAAGGCAGTGTGGCCCATCTTTCCATATCCGCCCTTATCTCCTGATTTAATTTATCATAGTTGGCTTTGTATAATGCGGGCAGTTCTTTTGTAATATTTATACCCACATACTTTTTGTTTCCAATTGAAGCTAAATGTCTTCCTTATATAGGCACTTGGAGTATAGTTCAAAGCCAATTCTATTTTTAGTTTATTTCTTTATACAGTATATTTTCGTAATGCTTGTGTATCTTAATGTCTTATACAGTATTACTTAAAGTTAGGGTTGGTTTTATTTGATTAAAATAAGTAAGTAATAAGTTAAGTAACAAGACGACTCTCCAACTCTTTATTGAACAGAAAATGCATTTTCAGGTCAGGATATGGGGAGACTCCTGTTACTGAACAAACACACAACGATCAGAATATAGTGCTTTACACTTTTAACTAAATTGTTTTTTAGTTTTAACAAAGAATATCACTTAGGAACACACATACAAAATGCAAACGATATCCAGCACCACCAAATTAAGCCTTGATTCTTGGCACGGTATAATTTCCATTCTTCCCACTGTCCTCTATCCTCTTGTCTTGCCACTAATTGTCTCCCATATATTCTTTTTCCATCTCTGTGACGGTGTGACCTATAGCCATCCATCCCACCATCTCACCCTAATGAGTGGAGGATACAAGCCCACACATGCCTTGTTCTGATTAGCACACGACAAAGTGCCACGAGTCTTGTTATCCCCCCCCCCCTCTCTCTCTCACACACGCTCACTTACACGCACGCACGCACGCACACACACACACACACACAACCGGCCACGTGCGCATGCACGCCACCATCGTTGGCTCGCTACGGTGCGCTTCTGCAGAATCACTGGAACCAACGTGTGGTGGCGTGACATGGGCCGCCACTACGCTGCTGCTACTAATGAGCTGTAATCACTTAACAGCGTGAGGTAATGCCTGCTCAAGGAAAACCCTGTTGCTCACTAATGCACCTTATTTTGCTGACAAAGGAAGGAGCAGTTGGAGCCTATAGGCTATTTCACCATGAAAAACAGGAGGGAGAGCTGGAAACGAAACGACATCAGGGGTGGCTGATGGAGTTGTGTTGTTGCCACCTGCACTTTTTTCCTCATATTTCTGATGATGAAACATTCTGAGCTGAAGCCTGAGCTCAGAATGTGTTGCGATGTGACACATTGTGAGCTTGTAGATCGGCTATTCTCAAAATAATTGTATACATTGAAAACGTATTTTACATAATGAGTACTTTCTACTTTTGGTACTTTAAGTACAATTTGATACCAATACTTTTGAACTTTTGTAGCCTCGACTGGGAGGAGAAGTTGGGGCCTATGTATCTCAAAGGTGCGTAATACGTCACCAGACGGCTAAAGAGCCAGGCCCGATAGTAAGCAGCATCACTGCACCCTGTAGCCAGTCGTCCCCCTGCAAAGTCCACACCTGTAGCTAGGCTCGACTGACTGGGGGGGACCTCCACACCCAGACAGATAACGTGCTGTCTATGCTGCATTAGGTCTTAATTTAACACAGCAAATGGAGGAACCTATTTACTGAATAGAGGAGCCTAAAGCCTTGGCTGGAAGGCCATGAGACTACATTCTGTATCAATTCTGTATTCAGAATGCGCATAGCCCCGACCGATAGCGAGCAGCAACGCGTACATTCTGAATTCTGGACAATTACTTGTAGCAGAATATTTCTGCATTGCACTATTGATAGTACTTTTACTTAAGTAAAATATTGGTACTTTTTCCACCCCTGCTTCCAGCTTCATCATACAGTATCTCTCTCTCTATCTCTCTCTCTCTCTCTCTCTCTGTCTCTCTCTCTTTCAGTCTTTCTCTGTCCACAGTCCACACAGTACCTGCACCTATACTCAGACTGGCTGTCAACTCTCAACCCCATATTTTGTTTACAAACAGAAATGATTGATTTATTTCTTTATATTTGTGTCATGCACCAAAGGAGCCCAGCCCACATGGAGGTAACAGGACACAAAAACAACATATACAGTATGTTGCCTTCCAACAAAGGGAAACAAGAGGGATAGCCTACTATAATACGTCAAAAGTAATAATGCATTATTTATTACAAATTCATTCACAGCCAAGAAAACCAACAGCACCTACAGATGGGAGTTAATTTCCATGGCCGCCGCATGCATGGCGAGAGCACAGCAGACAGATCTATTTCATTTCAGACCTGCATCTTATATATATAAAAAAAGAGATGAGGTATGGATAAAAAAAGTGAAATTGCATTATCTTGAAAGTGAAAAGATTATTTGAAGGTGAAAACGCTGGAGAGAGAGAGAGAGGGAGAGGGAGAGGGAGAGGGAGAGATGGGTACTGGATTTTCCAGCTCCCTCAGGCTAGCCTGCTAAAAGCTATCTGTTCCCCTGGTGACAGAGCACAGTATCGGCTTTGAACTTGCATGTGCACAGAAATCAACTGCAAGCGTATACACACGCACGCACACACGCACACACACACAGTGAGTACCGGTATATACATCACTATTTTCCATACGTCTGTTTTCATGTGGCTATCCATCATTTCCTGTGCCGTACAGTAGCTTGGGCAGGGGCCCCTCACCCTGCCTGTCAACACATCATTAACAAGCATCTGTGTGTCAGTAATCTCTGCTATCTGCAGTCAGAATGCACTGTACCCGGCCCCTTTCCTTCCCCCTCCCTCTCGCCCCCCATCCTGCAGGAGGGAACGGTCCGGGGCTGCGATAGCAGTCTCCCCCAGCTGAGCTCCCATCTCTGCACAGCGCACAGAATCAGTCCTGCTTTATTACATGTTAGCAGTGCATCCTTGTCCTTTGTCTGGGGAAGATATTACACCCCAGGCGGCAATGAATGGGGAGAAATGCAGTGAGTGGGATGGGCATGGGGTGGGTGGAGGGTGGAGTGTAGACATTGGGAGAGGGGAGGTAAGGGGGGAGGGGCTGAAGTTCTCGTTGCTCCTCAAACCACAGGTGTTTCTTTAATACCTTCCCTTGTTGGAGGCCCCCCCCACTTTCTTCTTCTCTGGTATGGGCTCGGGCACATTCTCCATTTTCTGTTTGAGGCAAAGGAAATGTCATCTCCACTTTGTAAAATATGGCTCCGCCCTGCCTCCGATTCAGCCCGAGCTTTAAAAAAAACAAAAAACAAAGTAAAGTCAGTCAAGGAAGGCTGCAGGGGAACACGGAACCCTGCCAACAGGATACATACAGTAACATATGCTGTATGATTATTATTATTTTTTTCTTTATTACAGTGCCACACTGCCGCATATGGAGGGTTTGAGCGCTATAGCTGCTGCCATGCTTATGTGGCTGACAGACTTACAATGTTCATATTCAGCAACATCCTCACCTCCGCCCCCCACCCACCGCATCCTCCACCTCTTCCTCATCATGATAAATACGAATAATAAAGGAGATACATTAGCTGATTCTCTCCTTTTTCCCTCATCGAACTGGGAGACAGAGATAGATATTGATTCTGTTGTGGTGAGACATTGCCTCCCTGGACCAATCTATCTGTGTTGCATCGGAACAAGTAACACATCAGCAATAAACATGCCATGCCAGAGGGAGAACTGTGCTTCTGCATGCGGAGATAGTTTTCATTTAAACTTTGCCTAATGCACATGCCGAACCCTGTGTGTTGTTTAATATTGCAGCTGTTTATATTGTTTCAACGTGATTTCTTTTAGCCCCTTTCCCCTCTCCATCCAAAGGCCTTGATGTTTGCCAGTTATTAGGGATGTAAATGATCGATTCATGCATTAACAGTTAATTGATACGTTTTGATAAGGTTATCCATTGATTAACCGGTTAGTTGATAAACAACATTTTTGTAAAAAATCTGAAATTTCCTCCAACGTCTAACATACAAATATAAATTTTGCTGATATACCGAAATAATACAAAATGCATATTATATTCCTTAATCAAATATTCATTTGACCATTGACGATACAGGGCCAGGCAATGGCATCTTTGAATGTTCGTCCCTCGGCCACACGCACGCGCAGACAGCGTTACATTCACAGAAAACCACCCAATGATAGAACCAAATAATTTTCGATTAATTCAATTAATTGTTAACTGACTAATTTCTTATCGACGATTAAACAATTTTCGATTAATTATTAACATCCCTACCAGTTATACATACAATTTTTTTCTTAATCTAAAGATGGAGTGCCACAATTTTCATGTGTTTATGATTGGTGGAGACAATGGTGGAGACGACTCTAATGAATGCACATTAATATGAGAGCATGTTTTACTTTATGTGCATACTGTAATATACTGTAGCTTACATTTCCAAGTAAGGGGATGTAGACTATGGAAATTATATAGCCTAGTTAAATGGGAATGTCACGTTGAAGGAATACACACACATTGTAGCAAAATGTGAGCAGTGATATATGAATGTAATGTATAGTCATTGTCTTGCAAGCAACCTGTCTGTCTAGAGCTGTGTTGCCAGAGCGAAGACAATTAGACAGGCTGTAAGGAATGTGGGTACTCAGCTGTCAGAGGGTACTTTGGGAAAATGCATAAGCAAAGGTGTGCAGCCATCTCTGCAATAATTATACACACATCTATTCAGTGT
>OOFJ01130355.1:0-13593 GCA_900323375.1 Benthosema glaciale | reverse complement strand
TGTGTGTGTGTGTATGCTTCGCGCATGCGTCGCGCACGGTGGTGGTCGGGACTGCGCACACAGGCACGAGCACTCGAGCAACAACGACGACGCCTTCAACTAATTAGAGCACGTGTTTTTGCCAGAGCTATAAGTTATTGTTATTTACAGGCCTGCTATACTTCCACGACTGCAGGTCAAGTTGACACTTTGGGCTTGAGTTTAGAAACGTCATTGCATGGAAACATGCAGCAACAATGTATCAGCAGGCCTAAATGGTGAAGAACAAGAAGTGTATTTGGAGACAGACTGACATCTTCTTTCTTCAGATCATGTTTTGCACCAAGCTGCAGCCTTTTGCTTATTAATGGTAATTTTCTTCCCCGACTGGCTGGCTTATACTTGTTTGTTGATGAGCGAACGTTAGCTAGCTAGCCTGGTTACTGTTATTATGTCTTTCCTTTCAGTATGTTTTTTCACAATAATAACAATTGGTTGAGCAGTTGTAGTCGGACCATGGCATGATGTTGGCTCACTAGCTCCTTAAAAGGAACTATTAGGTATTATGTTTACATTTGGACTTTATCTACCTAATAGATAAAAGTCCAAATGTAAACATAATTTGGTATTATGTTTACATTTGGACTTTATCTACCTAATAGATAAAGTCCAAATGTAAACATGATACCTAATAGTTCCTTTTAAGGAGCTATTGGCTCACGTGAGCTTAGGTATTATCAGGGAGTGACGTTTGTATGTGACTCAGACTGATTGCAATATTGTAACAGTTGTTTGCAAAACAATGGGTCTTATGGGTGCGACCACACAAATCGATGGGGAAATCATATCAAGGCCCCTGGGGGCTTGATAATTCTTTCCATTGTGCTGCTGTGTATTCAAGAAATACAACAGTATAGTGAACGTGTGTTTTAAAAAAACAACAACATTGGGATATAGTTTCTTTTGGCAAGCTAGAAGACTTGTCTAGGTCTGACTCTACAGTTGAAAATTGCATGACAGGTTCTCTTTTACATAATATGACAAGGTATAAAGCTAGCGCTGGTCTTCTATGATTCTGCCTTGCCAAGCTTGAAGTTGACCCTTCTTTGTTCCTTCCACCAGTTCCTTGACAGTTTGCAGATATGTTGACGGCCTCTGCAGTGAGATCTGTGCTGTCCAAGCTCCTGGCTCCATTGTGGAGGACAGTGGTGATAGAAGAAGATGAGAAAGATGCTGCTTATGTGTTTGGTGCAGGTAAGTAAGGTTTCAACAACTCATATTGCTTATATAAACACTCTTTTAAAGCCAGTCTACCTGATTTGGTTCTAAAGGTGTCAAAGGTGTATCACCTTTGAATTTATTAAAAGGATCAGCGCTTCAGCCACAGTCCGGGTCCTGCATGTAACCGTTATGTTATGTTGATAAATTAAATGCAGATGTGATCCAATGGCTGCGGGCCACTTTTTTTTCTTTTTGGGGATCTCCATTTGGGGGTTTTGCAATCCATGTGTATTTGCCTCATAAATTAAATGCTGTGACTTGATGTCAGCACTCGGCACTTGTCTATCCATTTGTCAGTTCTGGCAGAATACATGAACAGGTATTTTAGGAAAACATCATGTTTCCACAATATTCACACAGACCACATTCTATAATATATGCAAATATGTATGAGACGCACAAATTGACAGGTTTGTTGTTGCTGTGAGTGACTTGATCACACCTGCCAGTCTGTTTGCCCCATACATACTGGTAGCTGCTCATTGCGCAAAGAGAACGTGGTCTGTGAGAATATCATGGACAATTAAGACATTTTACTAAACGCTTGTTTCTATTTTAAAATTGATAATATACTACTAAGAGATGACGCCAAGTCACAGCAATTCATTATTGGGTGGGCACACCCAGAGCACTACAAATTAGAATGCCATTAAGATGAATCCCTCTTTGAAAATGCATTGTACTTGCGCCCGCTGGCCTAGTGGTCCAGGCACATGCCACATACTGTATAGGCTTTGGCCTGACAGCGTGTCGCGTGTTCGAGTCCCGTTCATGACGACCTTTGCGTGACTCTCCCCTTATCTAGCCTGGGTTCCAGCCTGATTCGCTGCCTTCCGCGGATCTGAATTGTCACTGCACCACTCTGCTTGACTCGCACAGTCACCTGTTACGAAGCCTAGTTGTTGTACCTCATCAGCCAGCGCCACTCTTTCCATGCTTCTCACTGTTGACAAAAATAGCGCCGTTCAAGACTTGAGAGTAAAAACCTACTGTACAGACCAATCAGAAGCCACGGCTCCATTTCAACCTTCATATGTCCCGCCTATTGGAGACGTCTCCAGACTGATTTGCGAAGTGACATTTTCAGATCCGCGGAACGCAGCGAATCAGGCTGGAACCCAGGCTACCCCTTCTCTCTCTCCCTCTTTCCTGTCATTCTTCACTTGTATCTATCAATAAAGGCAAAAAGCCAAAAACAAAAAAAAGGATGCAGTGCACTGCTTGCTGGCCTAGCAGACCAGGCGCATTACCACATGTAGGGTCTATGCAGCCTGACTGAGTGTTGAGGGTTCGAATCCCAATCCTGACTACTCTCGCTGTATGTTTCTTTTCCCCCCCCCCCATCTCTCTCCCAGTTTCCTGTCTAGATCCACTGTATACTATTCATTAAAGGCATAGATTAGAAAAGCCCTAAAATCTAAAAGATTGCATTGCAGCGTTCTATGGCCATGTTAGGGCTATACCTTCACGCCTGAAACCGTAGCCTACTTCTTTGCCTTTGTGTGTCAGCCACGGAGGAGATCCGCCACATGCGAGGCAGTGTGGTCACCCAGCTCTGTCAGGACTACGGCATGATAGACGACGAGATCTACTTCACCGGTGGAGAGGTGCTGGGAGGGACGCCGCTGAAAGTAGGGGACACGGTCAACGGCATCGCCGTTAGGACCGGCGTCGAGGGCGGCTGGAAAGCTCTTCGGGTGAGAACCATGGTTTGGTTTTATTTTCATATTGCATCCATTCAAATAAAATCCCATTTAAGACCTGAGGTCGATTCTACAAAAGCCAAAGCCAACGCTATTGTCTAAAATGACACCGATGTTGTTAATCTGACGTTAGTAGATTAAATCTACTAACGTCAGATTAACAACATCGGTCATTTTAGACAATAGCGTTGGCTTTGGATTATGTTTTCTTCTTGGACATGCGTTTGTGGCACAGTGGCAGGTTATTTAATATGGGATGTTGACAGCTGCCGCCCCCATTGCTTCCTTCCTTTCATCCTTTACCGGAACGACGTTCCGGCCAACTTTCACTCATGTGTTTCTGCCAAAGTGGCTTCAATAAATCTTTCTCGTGCTCATACACAGTGACCAACATCAGGGGGGGGGGGATACATTTTTGAGTAAGGATAAAAATATAAACGGAGAAACACCAAAGCCCTGGCTGCAACTCATTGGTATTGCATAAAACAAGGTTATCTTGAAGCCTAATCTGAGTGAAAATAATTTCTTCTTTCTTTGCCAGAATGAGAACAAATGGAATTGGGGCTGTAATTTAAGTAACGTGATGACTGAGAAAACCATTGTGTTTTGTGAATTGTTGCTGTCCAAGTTGGAACATCATCTAGCATTAACTTCTTGTTGTTCTGCATCCCTTAATTAGAAATGCAAATTCCGTCCTACGTTTAATATTTATTTAGTTGATGAGATGATTTCATTCTGCTGCATTCTCTCTTTTTTTAGGTGGAAAAGTGTGCAGAGGAATGGGGTTTACATGCCGTAGAGGCAGACGGGCTGAAACTGCGCCCCCTCATCGGCACTGTGACACAATGTGACCAAGATGGAGGATACATCAACCAGACTACGTTCTTTCCAAGCAGTGCCCTGCAGGATGGTAAAGATCTGAATTCAGAAACAAACAATGAAGTGTTGGGCTGAGGTCAGAATCCACAAAGAAGAATAGAGTCATGCTCCAAAGCATAAAAAAATATATTTTGGTTCTGTTTTATACCATTGATTGGCATGTTTCGAGCCTGGTCTTCATCAGACATCGCTTATTTCAGTCTGAAGAGCCAGTAGGCTCGAAACGTCATGTCCAATGATGTAAAAAAGAAAAGAAAAAAAAAGAAAAAAAGGATTGGCTTTGGCGTGAGCATTTTCAGACTGTTTACAAGGAGTGCAAGGCGTTTTGCCTCCTGCGTGCATGTGGCACCATACCAGATCCTGCTTTGAATTATGTTTTAGAACTTTCATCTTGCATTATTTATTTATTTTTAATTTGTACGATTGTAATATACGCATCTTATGTTTCCTCCCCTATTTGCAAGGGTATGAGCCAATGAAGGGAGACTGGGTCCAAGCACAGTATTTCGTCAATCCAACCCAGTGGAGCAGCCAGGCTCAATCAGTGGCTCCCTTGCGCTACTGCCGTTTAGATCAGGTAATGTCCATATTTGAATAGTTAGGCCAGATACTAAGGTCTGAGCATCTGTGCCATTTTAAAATGTTCAATAATTTGGATTTGTTTTAACAACTCTTCTCTGGTGAGTTAAAACATTGTCAGATGGGGGATACTGTATGCATATCATGTCCTTTGCTCAATTGCCATCTCCAGGTGCACATTACCAGTATGTATGCCAACAATGGGACGGTAGAAGACAACGTGTTCTTCAGCCTGGACTCTCTGCTGCTGCCTGCTGACTACCGGCCCACGCCAGGGGACCTGGTGAACCTGGTGATCATGGAGAGCAGCCAGTCCCTGTGGAGCTGGAGGGCCTTATGCATGGCCCCGACCGAACAACGGTAGGTAGCACAACAAGAGAAGCCTGCCTTTCAACTAGGACTGGACAATGAACAGTTTTGAAAGCTATGACGCGTGTACACATCATAGCTAATACAACGGGTTCGCATGACGTGTCAGCTCGTCATCATAGCGCGATTCCATTCACATCAAACGATCAGTGAAAACCCAGTTTTTTTTTTTTTTTTTTTTTTTTTTTTTTGCCATCCTTTGTGCTCCGTGATGTAGTGCACATGCATGCGATGCTGTCCATTCACTTCCTCTTTCCTCGCCAGAAACAAACCCTTGTATCTCCTAATCTATGGCGCTATGGAAGGTTTTTATGGGTCGCGGCAGAGCGGCGCTGCCATCCTTCTGACCACAACAACCACCTTGTTTGGAATATTAACGCTTCTTTTTTGTTATTAATCGAGCGCTCCAAACCCACATTTTGAACCAATAACTGACTTAATCTTGCTCATGTAGGTTAATCAAATAATTCAGAAGCAGGGTTGTCTTTTCTTAATCAATCATTTGAGACAAAGATTCAATTGTAATAGCTTTTTCTTTAGAATCGAATAAATTGATTAGTCTAACCACTTGTTTGCTATGTTTATTGTTCAATGGTGGCGTGCAAATATCTAAAATGGCGCATCTACAGTGTAGATCAGCTATTTTCACATTTAAAAGACTAAATTAATAAGTTGTATCGAGACAAGAGCTTACCAACTTTCTATTGACTCTTAAAACACCTGACTCGCCAGCTGCTTAATACAATTTTGCTAATAGATTTACAGTCCCTAGCCATTCAGGATGAGATCTTATGATGCTAACTACTCACTAAACAACATGCTTTGTGTGTGCTTTTCCTCCCAACAGTGTGAATGGTTTTGCTAAGCCTACACCTGAGGCTGACATCCAGAATCTCTTAAAGGACAAAAAAGGACTGGAGGTCACCCAGTATGGTAACTTTGGGACTCTGTTACTTGGGAAAAGCGGAAGGCTGGTATTCTGGATTCAGTGAGTGTGACTATTTAATGTCTTGTGAAAATCTCCTGTAGTGGCACTTTCTAGCCGAATTGACACTTTCCACTTGAATGTAACTTTATTCTACTATTTGACTCCTTATATTCAAAGATAATTTTTCAGCCAAATCCTTCAAATCTAAATGACGTAAATAAATGCCATAATAAATAAGATTCGACATGTAAATCTCATAATGTTTTCTCATCAAATTCCCTTCTTTGCACCAAAACCAGGAACAAAGGTACAGACACCCAAACTCTGACACACTGTGAGTTTTCCGGCTGGGACTCGCAGGAACAGTTCACCTTCTGTAAGTTCAAAGACCCTTCCTCGGCAAAGCGGGGAAAGGCAGCGCCGCAGTCTCTCGGCAGCGAGGTTCAGGACCCCCAAAGCGCCGCCATATCTACCCTCGGTTCCAAGATCCTCCTTCCTCGGTCCGTTGTTGTTGACAATGTCAACCGTCCAGTAAAGGCGGTCAGGAATGACATTGAGCCGGAGGAGGTCGTGGTCACTCCTCCTAAGACTGCTGAAAGGACACAGGAGATGGAGGCGGAACTGAAACCAGGGGAGAGGCTGGCAATCGAAGTGAATTGCACTGCCAAGTAAGTTAACTCTTAAAAGCTAGCTGTAGTAATGTGCTGTGGTCGTGGTTGCATCATTAGTTGGCTGTATCACAAGTAGAGCCTGGCTGGTGCCTGATATTTGGTTCCCATTCCGAAGAACAAGCAAACAAGGAAAAATAAAATACGCACACAAATTGAACTTTTATTTTATTCTACCAATTAATCCCTATTCTTTTGAACTTGTAGATTGGCTATTTACGAAAATTAATGAATAGGTAAAAAAAAATCATCGCAGTGGTAGCAGAATCATGAGAATCTGAAGGTTGTGTTGGCATGCTGTGTGGACAGTAAATAATGTGTTGTGGGGGGGACAGAAACCCTGGGAGTTCTGCTGAGCTGTTGTTGCTGCACTTCTCCTCCTTCACCATCGGGAGGCGCCTGGAGGTCCTTGTGGCCAGCCAAGAGGAGACCCTGCTGCAGCCCAGCGTGCCCTACAGTCCCCAGCGGCCCTCCCTCCCTGTCCCTCAGGACCATGTCCACATCATCTCTGTTGCTGCTCCGCCTCCTCAAAGGTGCCACTAATAAACCACCAACCTGGTCGTTTTCCTAGTTTCAGTAAACGGCCGTGATTCCTTTTACGCTTAATAACGTGAAGAGAATGATATCGCAATGCTTGGCAAGTGCACAGAAACGGCGAGTGTTGAACAAATTATAGTTGTTGAGCAATTTCTTGTTGTATACCCCCACTGTCACATTTTGTGATATCAGTGAACAGTGCTTCATCATGGGAATGTTCTGTACCTGGCCCGCAGATAACATGGCTGTGTTTATGTCTTCTTTGCTTTGATGAACTACTGTACGCGTGCCTAACGTCGGGTTGACTAAATGTGTTGATCAGAGATCTTCTCTCTCTCCCCCGCCCAGGCTCATTAGCCGGAGGCTGCCTCAGTTTCTGGGCAACTACGCTGTTCCCCATGCCCTGAGAGAGTGCGTGGAAGGCCTGGGGGACCCGCTGGTAGTCCAGCCCTGTCTAGGAGAGGTGAGTTTGTGTAACTCCCAGAGAGACCTGCAGAGAGTCATGAAGCGTTGTTTTTTTTGTCATCTGAAATGTTTTAGTCTAGTAAGTTTTAGATAACTTGGTTTTAGATAAAATGAAATTTTAGTTGATTAAATCTAATCGCCAAAAGTTTATTTTGGAGGGCCTTGATGGCAAGCAACGTAAAGGCTGATTTATTATTATAAAAAAAAAAATGTATGTCCGAAATCCACAAGCTCTGCTATTTTCAGAGAGCATCACCCAAAAAAAACATAAAGTTACTTGGCTTTTAGTTATACAGGATCTATTCTGTCCTCTCTAACATTTCAGTAAAGTTTTTATCTGTTGATGAAAATTGTCAATATATTTTGTCTTAGTTTTAGTCATCATAGCTAAGCTCTTATTTAGTTTTTATTTAGTATTCGCCAGTGAAAAAAGGTAGTCGACGAACATTTTTCATCATAGTCAACGGAAAAACATTATGACACTCCATTCCTCCTCCTGCTCAGGTCCTGTCTGCATCCAACATGTGCAAACGTTTCTCAGCCCTGCTGTGGATGGAGGAGCTGAACGCGGCGGCAGAGATGAAGTCTCTCACCATCACTGGAGCCCTCCTCCGCAAGGGAGCCGTTTACCTGCACCTCGAAGTGCTGGGATTGTCCGAGGGACGACCCAACCTCTCCGTAGGTGAGGACCGTGAGACGGAATGGGGCCGGCTTAATTAAGAGAACATATATCAAAACCGATATCTTGCTTATGTGCCGAAGGTTAATATAAAAGACAAAATTGTGGATATATATTTTTTTCTTCTTATACATCAACAAATCGACACAAAGATCTTTCATAATGTTGGCGTACACAAATTGTGAAAAGTCCATCTACAAGATGCTTGCAGATTTTCTATTTTCTCAATTTGTTTCCAGTTTTATAATCATTCATTAACCCATTTTGGACTGAGGCCAATTCTAAAAACGCCTTCTAAATACTGACCTAAGTTTCTGAAAAACTTCAAATATTTATATAGCAGCATCAATTGTTTTTGTCATTTTTTAATACTGTACAGAACCCCCCGAGGGGTTCCCGTTCATAATGGGATTGTTACAAAAAGGGGTTCCCGCCTATAATGAGTTAATTGTAATCGAGGCAAAAGTGTGAAATAAACATGATATTGATCTTGATGTCGTATCACCCAGCCTTGAGACGATGTGTAGCTGCATCCCAAAGCCAGTCTAAAGGGCGCTGCAAACGGGGAGCAATAAAACGCGCCTCTAGTTCATTTTCAATGAGAACTGTGTTTTGGTGCTGAGAAATCGTGGTTGCGACAACTCAAGCGTATTTACGCAAGCGCGGTCCCGTGAATTTGTCGCGCGCGCGTTTCGTGCACACGCCCGCGACTCACCAGACCTGGATTCTCTTTAGCTTTTTTTACGCTCGACTTACCCTCTTGAGCAGATCTGGAGAGGACCTGTCGATGATCCAGGCAGCAACGTGTGCGTTTATCGCTCCCCGTTTGCAACGCCCTTTATGTTGGTAACTTCATGCAATTGCAAACATGAGACTTGCTGGGTCTACTCAACAGGTGATCGCCTTACACTGAAGAAACCACAGACTGGTGGAATGGTGATGGAATACTTTGCCTATGTAACAGAGGTAAGGGCTTCAGCACTGTCAAAACATGAAAATGGTTTTAAACGCACTAATTCATTAAGCTGTTATGCCAACAATTTGATGAGTACGACTCATCAATCTTTTTTTGTTGGTGCCACACCTCAATAGAATATGTACCGTGTGCCCAACTTTTGTCAACACATAACATAAGAAGACAAAATGTCAAATGATATATTTATTGTATGCAATATTTTAGCCTCTGACTTTTTTTTTCAAATAGATCTACCAACTGTAAAAAAGCTTGTATCTGCTTTAGATCAGGTATTTCTTTCTATGACGTATATACGGCTTAAGTGATTAGTATATTAATCATTAAGTGTAATTCAATTGTGATCTCTAAATCTCTTTAGTGAAAACAGCTGATCTACCAGTTTACAGCTCGTATATGAACTATTTTTGGTCTTTTTAAAGTGGTTAATGAATTTTGATAGATAAATGACCAGTGCTTTTGTTTTTGTGCGACAGATTCGTGACGAGACTGTGAGTCTGAGAGTCAACCCAGAATTTCAGAGGGACTACCTCGGAGAACCTCTGGATGTAGAATTCACCTACAACAGGTCAGACAGACTGAGGCTGCTCTTGTCTTGTGAACAAGTACAGTACATAAGTCTGTCACAATTGACCTATAGCTAAGCCCCTCCCATACTGTTATGGTCCAATCACAGCTAACCATAACATGGTTTAGACAAAAGTCTCCACCAATAGTTTTCCTATATGATAAAACGTTTAAAAAAAAAAAAAGTCACACACATATTTTTCCAGTGCATATGGCAGGCCTTGTTGACGGATTTGGAATAGATTTTGAACGTGTGGTCCCAAAAATGAACCAGTATTTAATGTGTACAATCCTTGATATTTACATTTGAATGAATGAGCCAACCTATGATTTATTACATTTTCAAACAATTTCAAATTGTATGTCCTAGATTGACTATGAGACGATGTCACCAGGCACTGGAGCAAGCCACGCAGTTTGGGCAGAGTAAGTATGGGTTTACTTTTATTTATTTGCATTGCTAATTTGCTACATGTATTACAGTGCAATTAAATGCATCATTCTCATTGGCTTGCTTCTATAAAAAACACATTTTGGAGATGGCAGCTCCAGCTTGTCACCTGTTCTGCTGTTCTCCATAATAAGGTAACGCCTTCATCACCCCCAGCATCAGGAGACGTGCGCCTGCATTCCATAGGGTTGCATTAAAAGTACGATCTTCTTTGGCTGTTACCTCTAACTCTAAACTACGAGCACTGTCCATGGTGATCATCATCCATCCGGTGTTTGTTTGGATCTGATTTGTGGCTGCTCCCGGCATACTAACGTTTCCGGCGAAATATACATCTTGAGCTACTGCTAACATAAGCCGTTTCTTTTACAATGGAGGTCTCCGAGATAATTCTCTCTCCGCCACCCTGTTGTCCAGTTCTGTTTCCCAGCAAGATCGTTCTTCAGAAACCCCAGTGGACGGGAACATGGATGGAGGCAGACGGAGAAGAGAAGACCACCGAGGACGATCAGGTGAAAAGCTCTGCAGAAACCTCTTTATCTCCATGGTCTAACTTTCACACTACAGCGCCAATCAAAAGTATCACATCTGCAAGCTTGAAGTGTGTTTTGTAGATCTGCTACTTTTGAATCCTGAAAAGTAACCGTTTTGGACATCATGAGGATTCTACCCGACAGCGACAATTTACTTTGTTGACACGAGTCCCACAGTTTCCCCCCTTTTTTCACCGAAAAGAGTTGAACGCGTTGTGAGCTTGTAGTTCTGCTATTGCTGTGAATGTTTGCCTATTTTGACATGCACAGGAATGCTAGGGTTTTTGTACTAGAAAAAAATAAGTTTTTCAGTATGAAAATGTTTTTCTTTTTCTTTTCTTTTTTTAAAAACTTTAAACCGCTGGCCCGATCAGATAAAGCTCACAGAAGTATCTCCACTCTTTTCTTTTCTTTTTTTTTAATCCAAATATGCAGGTGACAACCATGGAAAATGGGGAGAAGGTGTCAAGCATCTCCATCGACATGAAGTCAAAGACAACGCAGACTAAAGGTGTCTGAATCGGGGGAGAGCCCCCCCCACATACACGTGCACGCACGCACACTCATGTTTCCTGTGGTCCTTGAAGTGGGGCCCTGGTACCCCCAGGTGTACTTGGATAGTTCCCCCATCTGAAAATGGACCTCCATCTTAAAAAAAAAGTTTTGTACCAGGGACACCCAGAAGAGAAGATCAAAATTTGTGTTAAGCAATGCAAAATTGTTCAAATTATTTCAAACACTTTCAAGATTTTTCAGAAATGCATGCCGTGATGTGATGATGCAGCTTTTTGAATAGCCAACATATAAAATATGGATGCAGGGGTTAAAATATTGTGATGGCTGTATTAACAAATTTCGCTGGGTACCTCCTGGAACCCTTTCAAGGACCCGACTTTGAGAACCAGTGCCTCATGGGTCTTTAACTCTTGGGAATGTAGTACCATTTGAGCACTTTCAGTTATCCGTGAAATTAAATTGTTTAAGAACCAGTGGTGTAAGTAAGCCTTGCCGAGCCATGAGTCCCACAGGGGCAGGAGCCTATCTCCTGTTTATGTAGCGTGAGGCAGCTTGATGTACAAGTACACCCCGTGGACATGACGCTAGTATGTCGCACGGACTTACCCCCAATCCAACCCTTGATGCTGAGTGCCAACAGGGAGGCACTAGGTCCCTTTTTTTTTTTTTGTCTTTGGTATGACCCGGTCAGGGATTGAACCCTGACCTCCCAGACTCAGGGCGAACACTCTGACCACAAGGCCACTGAGCTGGTGTACATGGCCAATACTGAACCCGATAACAAAGTCCTCTGTGAAACGTAATTGTGTGTTGGTCGTCTTCCAGGCGATCGTCTGCCCCCTGCCACACCCAGGGAAGGGCACCTCTTCAACCCCAGCCTCAACCCCGCTCAGAGGGAGGCAGTGCAGAGGATCCTGGCAGGGGAATGTCGGCCCACTCCCTATGTGCTTTTTGGACCACCTGGAACTGGCAAGACCGTCACCCTCATAGAGACTATACTGCAGGTATTGCATAGCTCAACACAGTCACGCAAACTCTGTTAATTTGATGGGTCCGGTCTAATGGCGGCTCCTCTACATAGACTTACTGTATATTGAGCATGGGGACAACAAATAGGGACATGTCCTCGACCGGAAGTAAGCAGAAATGCATTCGACTCTTTAGCTTTAATGATCTTAAATCCCTCTATTTTAGATTGTTCTTTAGTAATAGTACAACATAAACATTACAGAGACTTTAGTTGTTACTGTACAATACTTTAGAACAGTTGACATGTTGCACACATGCCTAAAATAGCTCTTATTTGCGCCACCCTCATTGAAATCAATGTATTTCCAACTCTAGCTTTCCCCAGTTCAAGTCTGCATGAACAGTGCGCGAGTGCTGTTTTCTGTCCCTCAATATTGCAACTCTTCTACTAGATGGCTCTGAGCTCAACAACCAGCCACTAGAGAGTGCTGTTGAGTTGATGTGTCAACCACAAGGCACATTTCACCACCAACCTTCTCACACGTGCGCATACTACAGCACAAACCAATCAGATCTCCACCCTTATTAACTGTATTCAAATATTTAAACACACTAATGGAACGTTTCATACAATGAGATTGTATTTGAAAGTGACATTTGAACTGATCGGTCCAGCAGTTTGCAACATTAGCCCCACTGATCTCACTGAACACAGTTTAGACACACAAATGGGGTCAAATTCGTTCTACTGCTATGCCGCAAAAATGTGGTATTTCCTACCAACGCTCATAAAAGTGTGACTCCTTACCTCTGACAAAACCGCTACAGATGGCTGCTAATTGTTACTGGTTCCTGTGTAAGACGTCTTAAGCTTATCACAGGAAATTACCCCGCCACCCTCAACTTAATTTTAGATCTGTTATTTTTGCACAACAAGGCATTCTAAAAAAGTATGTTGATTTGAACGCCAGGAAGACTCGAGGCTCATTCTAGGGGATCCATTAATAAATACAAACATATTTAACAGTTAAGTGGTCAATTGATTCTCGCATACACATATTTTGATTATTCAATTAACCAGAAAGATAATCGATTAAATAATCGCTAAGAAGTTGCGCACTGTTTTGATTATTTGTTTTGCCCTTGAAGTGCCCATACTTCCATAGTGGACCCTCTTTAAAGTTCGCCACCTTTTTACCTCCTCCTCCACATTGGTCTTTACTCAAAGGTAAAGAACTTTTGTGATGCTGTATTATTAAAAACCCTTTCCAAAGAGCACCTGTCTGCAGTTATTTTTACACATACTAAGGATACTAAGGCGCTTCTTTCTTTTTTCTTTCTTTTTTTTTTTTTTTTGCGCATACATATAGTTGGTATCTGATCAATCTGTTGTTTCCCCAACCTTCCAGGTGTACCACTTTGTGCCCAGCAGCCGTCTGCTGGTGTGCACCCCCTCCAACAGCGCCGCCGACCTGGTCTGCATCCGTCTGCACCACAGTGGCTTCCTGCACGCCGCC
>OOFJ01130322.1:0-11407 GCA_900323375.1 Benthosema glaciale | reverse complement strand
AATGCATTGCGAGCTGTGTGACACACAGAGGTTGTAAGCATGCAGTGTTATTACCACAATAATTTGGCAGAGTAACATATTACAATATTACTATTTTGGCAGAGTAATATCGTTACTTTACCTTTACAGGAAGTAATAATATTACAGTAATATGTAATTAGTTACTGCATGCCCAACACTGGTTGTAAGACACAAGTGTAAGATGCATGGGCCTAAAGTGTGAATGAGGCCTTAACCGTCCAGCCAGGATTCATTAATAAAGTTGCTGTAATTCACACCATGGATTTCACACCCTTATTTTGAAGAGCCAAAACCTGGAACCGGTCTACCACTCGGTGATGAGAAAGTGATCGCGACCATTAAAGCCTTATATGGGCCGTGGAATCATTGGAATAGAAGTACAATATTTTCCTCTGAGATGTAGTGGAGTAGTGGAGTGGAGTAGAAAGTTATTAGAAATTTAAAATACTCAAGTAAAGTACAAATATCTCAAAATGACACTTAAGTATAGCACGAAAATAAATGTAGTTACTTTACGCCAGTGATAGTTCGAGACTGCACGGTGACAGTGCGTGCGTGCGTGCGTGCGTGCGTGCGTGCGTGCGTGCGTGTGTGGTGGTGGGGTGTTCATAGAGTTCTTCAGAACAGGGCAGGGCTGTTCAACTTGTGGGTTCTGAAGAAGTCTGTTTTGCAGATGTCAGCCCCCTGCCCCCCTTTTTTATTTTGTAACAATTATTGCAGCAAGGGGAAGTGCACTGTTAAACTTTCACTTCCAAGTTCCAGTAAATGGTACCATGGTTGCAGACTGCTGGTAAACAGAGGAGAACAAATCAATAGACTGTTACTTGAGCCTACACTTAACGGTTTAATTCAACAGAAACACAAACACCAGGGACAGGGGCAGACAGATAGCACTGTTTTGACAGATAACAAAGGAAGTGAAGCTGTCCAGAACGTTTCTGAGCACCTGATGATGGGACACATGACTGCTTTGCTTCTCTTGTGCCCATTTGCCTTCTTCACTGCTGTGACATCCAAGGGTAATATTATCATTCCTGGTATTCATTGACAAAAAGCAAAGCCGTATGACAGTTCAACAGATTGAACTGTCATATACTGTACAGTTGCTTTGTTTTATTGCATTATTGCCGGTTAGTGTGTCTAACAACTAATTCATGGTCAGAGTATTTTAATGTACTACGTTTTGATTATTTTAGAATATTTTACAGGTGGAATTAATGCACTAGTGCTCTAGTTGAGCTTATTAATGTTTCCAATTTCGTACTCGGTCTTGAGAGAATTCACTTGTTTAATGAACCGTACTTCCATGTGTTTACAAATGAAATTAAATATATCATTATACAGTATCCATAAGCTCTACTATGCATTTATTATGCATTTTAATTGAATTGAATCCAGTTATCAAGAGAGAGAGAGAGATTAAAGATTATAGAGAGAGATTATTTTCATAGGAAATAATATAACTAACTAGAAAAGCATGGCGTGGCATTGTGCAATCCATGATCTCGACCGCGGTCGAAAAATGATGATGATGGGAAAAGCATGCTCCTCTGATCACACGTCTCCACCAGGCCCGGTTGCCTACCCAAAATCAGTCGATGCCCGGTCCATGAGTACATTAGGCCTTATTGTGTGTCTTTGCAGATTGCGGTAGGCCAGTCCTGACAGACAATGCTATTGCAGAAGGGCTCCAGAGAATCTCCAACCCAGGTGTTGTGATAACCCTGTCCTGTAAACCAGGTTACACCATCTCCTCAGCAGGTTCTCTAACTATCGTTTGTGCCAACACTGGAGTATGGACCAAAACTGACATCAAGTGCGACCGTAGGTCTTCATTTGTTTCCATTAAACCCAAATTATATACTTCATTGGTGGTACAGTTATCATAGCATCAAAGTTTTCATAATGGGCTGACATTTGGCAAAATGTGAACATTCGTAACAAGATTTGTTGTAGAGGGAAAAAGAGAGGAGGTCAATATAGACCCTTGGGTGACCTTGGCCAACAAGAAGAAGAACATCAACGTATAGGGTTGAAGTGGTTAACATATTGTCTCTCCTACAGCGGTCAGATGCCCCTATCCACACACAATGTATAATGGAGAGGTCCATCTTGAAAGTTCCCATCAAACTGAGTATAAGAATATAATCAACTACACTTGCAATGAGGGGTAAGGAAAGAAGGGCAGCTTTAACTCAATCACTGTCTGGAATTTCGCAAAGGATGATCTGCATGGATGGAGCTATATTTTTTATTTGTCTATTTTATTTTGTTTAACAGATTACAGTAGAATACATGCAAATATTGAATTGGCTTTAAACCAACACCTGTACAAATGATTCTTCCATACAGGTACATCTTGCATGGTCACGACAGTTCCGAGTGCCAAGAAGATGGATCATGGAGCACCCCGACACCCGAATGCAAGCGTGTGTATACTGCATGTCTTTATGTTTATTTTATTTGAATGTGAAATATCCTTTTAATCTGCAGCTACAGATGATAATGATCAAATGGATAATTTTACAGTCTGCAGATGTGCCAGAGTGTGTGCAAGGACACTAGAGTTTCAGTGTCCCAGCCGCCCGGGTGCTAAAATAAACAACACTATATTTGGGATCTATGGATGGTGACACACTGTGCCCAAACCTGTAGTTAATTACACAGCATGTCTGCAGGCCTGAGTACAGTAAGTTATATCCAAAATACGTTAAAAGGTTTCTGTTTTCTAACTTGTTTCCCTCAGCTGTGACGTGTGGTCTTGCTCCGATCCCAGAGTTCGGGCTAATAGCCTATGATAAGTACGTCAGAGGGAATACCACAGAGTTTGGTCTCGGTGGGACCTACAAGTGCCTGCCTCCATTTATAGTCACAGGCAACGAAAGAGGACAGTGTACTGCGTCTGGCAGCTGGACCAAGCCACCCGAATGTCGACGTAAGTGGTAAAAAGAAAATGGTTGTAATGAGCTAAAAGCATTCTATTGAAGCCCTTCTTATAGTATTGCTGTACACTTGTGCAAAAAGGTTGCCATTATGCAACACATATCATTCTTGTATGTTCTATAGGTGCGTGTGTGTGTGTGTGTGTGTGTGTGTGTGTGTGTGTGTGTGTGTGTGTGTACATACTGTATATTCATAACATGTTCCCTTACAGTGGTAACCTGCCCCCCACCGCAACCGATTGAAAATGGCTACATGTCCAGCAGCGTTCAGAGAGAGTATGACTACAAGGAATCGATCAATTATGGGTGCAACGAAGACTACAGAATTGATGGGGTTTTGAAGAGCTCATGTCAGGGGACTGGGGAGTGGTCCCAACTACCTTCTTGCAAGGGTAGGAAACGGGCTGTCGTGGGTCTGATTAATAGTTAGTTGTCTAGTAGCTATAGCCCCACATGGGACCTCGGTCCCTATGCTCATTCTGTAGCTCCAGGATGAGCGTATGGGACTGAGGTTACATAGGCCTATATGGGGCTAGTTGTCTATAGTTGTCTATATAAATAAGACTTTAGTACTTTTTTGTCACTTAGTTCCCCTGAAAAACATGAAGGACTTCATTTAGTATTATAGCTGGATATGAAGGATTACACAGAGACACCCCCATCTTACAGAGACACCCCCTCTTACACTACTTTTTCTACTTTTTTTCCTACAGCCCCTTGCACTCTTGGTCTGCAAAGAGGAAGGATATTATATGAAGGGCAAAAACGCTGGATTGAAGATCTGACGACTAAGAGGGTCTTCCACCAAGAGATTATCTCAGTCTATTGTATGAACAAGGAAAGGGCATGTGGCTATGCAGTGTCTACTCAGTGCATTGATGGGCAACTCATATTGCCCGAATGCTTTGAAGGTAAGACTGATGTCCATCAGAGAAAAGTAAAAGAGATCATTAACTAAATGTCTACAGAAGACATTTGGCCCTAGAAGTATAGTAATACAAACACACAAAACCCTGGACTTATAGATGGCTTGCCTCACCACGGCAGATTTGGTGTGCAATCTAAAAAGGATTGACTGTTTTCCACACAAAAAGGAAGCTATTTTGCATCACAGATTCAGATTCTTGCAAAATGAAGGGTGACAGTAGTGCAGTCAAGACAATTTTAACAATTGTCAAGTTGGCAGTATAGTAATACAAACACACAACAGAAAGTAATGTCATTAGACCCACCCAAAGAAGAATGATGTGGTAAATTCCACTTGATTACAGAACTGAAACTATACAGTGATTGGTTCAAAACATGTTTCATTGTGGAATGAATATTGTGAAAGAGCTTTGCAAAATCACTTCAGGTTCTTATAGTTTGCACCTATTGTATACAGGGTTTATACTTGAGTAATTGAGCACATTTAACCTAAAAGGTTTACAAATGTTTGCTCCAACTAACGAAGAAAAACTACATTTGATTTACTGTGTACAGTAAATCAAGACCTTTGACTTGTGACTATGAGGAAATTGAATATTTTCCACCGATTAATTGATGTGTTTGTCTACATAGTACATAGCCTACTGGCAGAACTAACATGCTGTGTGTGTGTGTGTGTGTGTGTGTGTGTGTGTGTGTGTGTGTGTGTGTGTGTGTGTGTGTGTGTGTGTGTGTGCGTGCGTGCGTGTGTGTGTCCTCTAGAGCCTGGAGCTTTGGATTATAAATTGCATGCCAGCTCTCTGCCATCAGAGATACAACAGTGCTAAGCAGGATGGTACCTGGTTGTGCAACAAAAGGCTGTTCACTACGCCCTGTTTTATTCTTTGTCCTACAGTGGTGTCATGTGTCAAGTTCACCATGTGTCATATAGCCAGGCAAACTTATTTTTGATGTTTTTTGAAAAAGGTTAGAAAAAGTTAGAGAATGTTTATTGTTTAGCCTATAGCTAAAAAAAATTAAAAGTAAAGTTCAATATACAGATGACAATTTTCCTTTTGTTGTGTGTTTTCCTCACAAATCACAATTTCTTTCACAGGGTGTCATTATCATAGGTTCCTCAAATAATATTCAAAGCGTCAGCATCAGATCAAGAATCTTCTTACGTGCGATATGTATGTTTTTCATTATAAAAAGCTGTAATGATGTTATGTTTTCAAAGTTTTAGGTCTGAATCCATGGTCACAGCCAGATTCTGACCAACAATACTGATTTGCATGCAAATATTAGGTAGGACGAGGAAGAAGCAGTTGTCCTGATTGAAACAGTTGCAATTATACGCTACTTTTAATGTAAGTATTTATCTATCTCATCTGGATTAGAAAGAACATGGTTAAAATGGAGTTATAATGGGTTTGTACAGGAATGGAGCTTGTCTGATAAAATTAATATCAAATAGGCCAGCTAAATACTGAAGCTAGCAACTTAAAAGCTGCCCGGGGTGTTCACAAAAGCCTGAGAAGACGATACAATTATCAAAACTATTTTGAAAGTAAAATATACCTTTATGTGGAATAGCCGAGAATAATATGGATATAAACACCTGGTTGCTTTCTGGACAAGGACTCACAGTGATTCATTATGGAAAGAAAATGCATTAATGATAATGACACTTACTAATGATATTGTAAAAACAATCCATACTTTAATTAAATACAAAGACAAAATAAGAACTGACAACAAAGGAAATTGATCAACTGCGCAAAGTAGGCCACTGATATATAATTTGTATGTAACTTTTATACATATACAGTACGGTAGCATATTGTATACAGTGTACTATACTAAATATATTTACATCTGTAAGCTTTCTGGAATTTCTTATATATTTTTTTACCAGTGTAACACTTTCAGTGACCATTTGTTAGCGTTATTGTGACATCAGAATACATGTTCAGTCCCTATACATTTCTGATCACATATAGACTGTTTTCACCTCAAAGAATTGGGTGGAAATGTTCCAGTCTACTTTAATTCAATAGTTTTAAACCAAAAACACAACACCAAATAGGCTACTTATATATACATATAGTAAGTACATGTATTGGGAGCTACTTTATGGCATGACTATTGACCAATGTACTGGATTCACTTTCAAGTAAGATATCTTTACCTTCATGTTTTTTTTTTGGTCTTTTAAGTACTTGTCTGGCAACACTGGCAATTGGCACTGGTAATTGTACAGTATAAACAGAGATGTCAAGTCATACGGGAAAGTGCTTTGCTACATTAGTTCAGCTGTCAGCAGTGCCAAATAATTGCATTCACGCTATATTAACGCTATATTAAATAATTTCTCAATTTCCAGTTTACCAGGCCAGTCACAGAACAAATAAAAGGAAGTCAGCAGGCTGCAGTATCCAGGGTCAAGCTTTATCTAGTTTGTAGTTTACTTTAGTTACCGGTATGTCTGTAAGATGGTAATAGTTTGTACTCTGACTGAGAAAGACTCGCTCACTGAGTAGAAAATAAACACTTTGCTGATCTGTACTTGGTCCCCATCATGAACTTGTAGATCTGCTATTTTCTATGTTTGGAATAGGGATGCTAGGCAAATGTGTCACTTCACTCGAAAGGAATACAAGTATATCATCTAATATTCAAATATGTGCACAAAACATGGAACTTACAGAACACTGAACAATTGTGCAAACATTTCTTTACCACAACCATTCCTTCATATCCAAACAAAACTAAGTGCCAGACTGACCCAGAGACATTGAGACAAAGTCAAAGTGTGCCCCCCGGTGGACGTCGTGGCAACTACAGCTGCCGGGGTGACTGTGGTCTCCGGAGCGGTTGTGCTTGTATCTGTGCTTCTCGCCTGCGCCACGCACGTCCCCACATTTCCCGCTCCGTCAACTGCCACCAGCTCTACATCCCGTGAACAGCAGGAGGCGCTGTAGGTGGCGAGTGTAATGTTCTCCCCCTCAGCTCCCACGACCGTGCTGGTGTTGAGTGTGCCGTTCCCTTTACGGACAGTCAGGCTTTCGACGCCCGTACCGTTGACTCCATCTGTGATGTTTGCAGAGAATTCCCACTGGGAGGTACTACAGAGGGAGGGACAGGCGGCAGACGCACTGGCCTGTGTGCACACTGGGCGGGTCACATCTGTCACCTGGAGAGAGACATGGGGGAGTGCCAAGTGGGCATACAGAAATTATTACATTATTACATGCCTTGACAGATCTGGTGCTACATCATTTCATTGCCCTGCCTCGGTACATCAGGACCACCCACCCTCTACCCCGCGGCAAGTCGGCTTGCACTTACCTCAGCGACCACGGAGAGTCTGAGCATGGCGTAGTTGGAGTCCGCTGTGGCAGCGTTCTCCGCCTCGACGATAAGAGTAACATCGGATCCAGACACAGCGCTGGCCGGGACTGTTAGTTCCACCGTGCCATTTGCTTGGCCGCCTTCGGCTGTGGAGATGGTGGCGGGCGAGGCGGAGGCGTAGCTCCGGTCGTTGCTGATGCGCATGGCGAAACTCGCACTTCCGGTGGTGTTGACTACTCCGTTGGTGGTTGTAGATACAGTGAAGGGGATGGAGATGGTGGAACCTGGTTTTACGGACGTGCTATCAGTTTTGACCTGCATAGAGAATGAATGACCATGGTGATGAGTTAAGAGACAAAGATGTATTTAATCTATTTATGCTTTATTCGATCAAATTCATTAGTATCAAAATCTTGCCCCTTTGCATGTGGATGGCACAATCTAGGTAAGAGTTGAATGAAAAATACATTTTATAATTTCTGTTCAATAATAATTGATCAACAATGGTAGAAGACAGCAGATATTAAACCACTTAAACCATACAGTACTTGGCAGCCACGGCTCTATATGAGGTATACACTCATTTTTCCCATCTCTTCTCCGAAAATAGCTGATCTACCAGCTCACAACGCGTTGACGCGATGCGGTGGGAGTTTGTAGACTGCTTATTTCCAAATGTTCCAGCATTAGGGACACATGTATATTTCCAGAGGTACAGTACACCTTACACAATCAAAGTTAAAGTTCCTGTTACATGAATGTGAATGTGCTCACCGTGACGGAGATGCTGGAGGTCTTCATCTGTGTGGAGGCCTGCCGTTGGAAGTTACCCGATGGTGTTGTTGACCTTGAGGTGGCGCTGTCTCCTCCTTTCAGAAGCAGCACAAATTCACCCGCTGGAAGGTTAGAGAACCTAACCAGGAAGTTGCCCCCACCCAGCGACTAGAGGACAGAATAATCAACTTTTAGTGCTTTAATTTCCCTCTTTTTGTTGTGATTCAGATCTTCATCTGGCCACCCACTCTCATAGCATGCTCAGGTGACATCTCTGGAGGGCATTTTCTCTTAATTGTAATAATCGAAAAACAGTACTTAGGTAAGCTTACTGTTAAATGTGTATTACTGTGTAGTACATAGGTCAAGTTCAAAGTGACACATGCATTCATTCAGTGTAGCACTGCGGTTCACAATATTCCTCGACCTCCTTGAGGTGGTTCCAGCAAAACGAGTACTGTAATCATACTGTATAACAATCAGTTTAACCACTTTAAGCCTATTGTATTCAGTACTGAATACTTCAATCTGAATACTTCAATCACACACAAAAGTGTTACAATTTCAGAATGAAATTTGAAATTTGAAAATGTATAATACAAATTGTCTCTTATGGTTGTCCCTGGCACAAAATCTTTTCAGATTCAATGTAGGTGTCATAAACTGTTTGGGAACCAGCGGCGTGGACATACCTGCACTGATCCGTTGACCTGCGACCCTGAGCCTTCCACCAGAGACGCTTCTCTGACTTCTGCTGTGTCACTTCCTGTGACAGTGACCAACAGGCTGACATTACCACCTACAAAGAGAAAAAGAAAATAAGGATTTTTGCAACAGTGTCTCTTGAACTTTTTCATGTCCAGGACCCTAAATTAACATACTTGGGCCATGGATGTCAAACTGAAATATTTTGTGAAAATAGTCAGAAAATAGTCAGTTCTCTGGTGATCCCCCTGGGACCCCCAAGGACACCCGACTTCACAAGACAAACAGCATGTAGTGGAAAACTCATAATACTGTTAGGAACTTACCTGTGAGAGGACGCCCCTCTTTCAGACCGAAGTCACTGTGGGCTCCCTCGTGTGCCTCCACAAGGTGATAGATGAAGTTCACTGAACTTTGACCTGCAACAACAACACACAAAAAAGTACTGGTCTGTGTGGGTCTTAGATATTTACGACTTACAAGCTTTTGCCACAAACGGTACAACCAAAACCAAAAGGTCTCTTAGCTTATTTACCAGGTTTGCTACAAACTGTACACCAAAGGGTCTACTGTGCTAGCTTGTTTATTGGTGATTTATTTATTTTTATGTAGTGACACTAATTACATTAATGTCCCTGTGCTGCTTTCGTGGAAAGCTGCTTGTCCAATTCATATTTTGGATGAGAATTAACTGTTTTTTGATCTAAACTTTTGCATGTATTTTAAGGATCTCCATAACAGACTCCATGTACTGACCTATGACCTTGAGAGAGTATATGGTATCAGAGTTGATGCTAATATCCCATGATCCTGTTAGGTTGTCAGCGCTAAAGCGGAAGCGACGCAGGTTACCCACTGTGGTGAAAGAGCCCAGAGGGCCACTGGTCTCAGTGGAGGCCTGAGATACACCTGTTGGGGAGATGAGTAATAACACAATGATAACTGTTTCTGCTGAAATGTATCAGATGGCCATTCCTAATGCAGCATTCCATGTCTATTAATAAATAATGTATAATAAACAGGCGCTTGGGTGGTGCAGTCAGTGGGTGTACTGATTTTTCCATTTGTATTAATTTAACAATTCATTGTTTAGGCCTACGGTACATAGAATTTAAGGTATGTATGTGTACCTCTCGGGTACACATACAAACATAGTCGTACCTGTGGGGCTTGTGAGACTGAAGGTGAGGGAGGAAGCTCCTGTGATGTAAGCAGTTATGTTTCTCATTGAGCTGTCGACTTCAAAAGTAAAGTTGTCAGGCCTTCCGGGATTTCTTACTGCCTGGAAAATGGTAACCTGTAAAAGAGAAAGAAATTGATAGCACACTGAACAACAATTTAGAGTACATCAGACCACTTTACTAAATACAGTAATTAAAGCGATCAGCCGACACAGGGAAGCTGGAAGAACCCTCGCTAAAAACGCCTGGACAACGCTCCACGCGCCCCAAACTCTTCTCCCTTCTGGCCCCAAAACTGTGGAACGTGCTTCCCATCGCAATCAGAACTCGCTCCCAATCTTCCGCCGCAGTCTGAAGACACTCCTCTCCAGACTCCATCTTGGCCCATAGCACTTGCAATAGCACTTGCCCTAGCCTCGACCTCCTACAGGCGTAGGCAAAGGCTCGACGTATGTATCTTGGATAGCATTTTTATGTAGACTCAGATATCAGTTTAGGTAGACTTTAGGTAGACCGCAGTTGTATATTAGTTAGTCTCACCACAGCACTGGCTGAGGAATCCTCTATAACACTGGTAGCCTGTGGAAGTTCAGACTTGGTGACCTCAATGGCTTGACCTCCAGATGCCCGAGCAAGGTCACGGTACAGCTGGGCATCTGTTTGACTCATAGAGCGTGAAGCTGCCGTATGATTCTGAAGCGTTCTCCTGCGCCGACGACTGGACAAGACATCTGTCAACATGAAGGTCACCTGATGCATGGAAAAGCAGGACAACAGACAGGTAAAAAAAAACTACGATAAGTGGAGTGCAGAATTGTATTACAAACATGGACAGATAGTTCTTATAGAAGTAGTGTCAATATGTAAAGAGGACATGTAACCATTGTGAGTGCCGAGGGGAGAGGAACAGGGGGTGAATCAGAGTAATTTCCATGATGCCATTTTTAAAAGACAGTGTCACAAAAATACCCCTAAATAGCTACAAGATCACAAAGCGTGCTCATGGGCAGATTGCATCCACAGCCTCGAATATAATGCTAAAGGCCTAACAGTTAAACGTAAACCCCATATGTTTGTGCTTAGTCCCTCAGGGCTCTATGCTAGTGTCTTTTGTGTTTTCAGGCTACATGAAATATCTTTGCTGAAAATAACATATCTACAAGCTTTTACAACGTGTCACAGAATGTGGATCCTGAGGTCTAAGAGGCTCTTGAGACATGCATTGCCACTCCCAAATCCAATTTCACTTGGTAGCATTTGGAGCCACCATGCAGGCTCTTCCTCAGACCTATGTTTGAGAGGTAAACTATGAGAGGGACCAACGTATAAACTTAACTCACCGACGTCTTGGTGCTCTCTATGAGGGCAGTCACAGCACTTTTCAGATGTTCGTCTTTTGCCGGAGCGTCAGTGAAGACAAAGATTTCAGAGGAGGGTGGAGCCGCGGTCAAGGCGAGCTACAACAACAGAGTCATGTCACTGTGGTAACTAGAAATTGATCTTATATTAATTGTATAATAATAC
>OOFJ01130310.1:0-13194 GCA_900323375.1 Benthosema glaciale | reverse complement strand
TTGATGAGGTCAGATCAACATATGGCATGTCAGAACAGGTCAGCTCCTATATGGAGATCTAAGGTTTTGACTATATTGATGACATCAGGGATCTCTATATGAGCTTAATATTGATGACATCACATGATGACTAACTGACTGACGGGAAATGCAAATTTTCATAGTAAATGCGACCTACGGTCCCAATTAATTAACACAAAACATGCAGGCATTTCTGGTCGTTCTTGCACCTTAGGCATGAAGAGGGAGAAGTCAATCCTTGACGTTGTAGATATTTTCTTTAATTGATAGGGTAAAAAGGATTAGATGGAAGGTGGTATAGGAACACTGTGCATTTTGTGAAACCCTGTTTTGAAAATTGCTTTAAAAATAAAGTTGATTTATCTCATCCTCCTCACCCATCTCCCCTCTTTGAAAACTGCCCCTGGCCACCCTGGCCCTCATCTTGCACTTTTAAGTCTAAACGTGCATAAATTGTACATTGTAATGGCTTTGAACTTTTTAAAGCAATCATGTAAATCAGAGACAGTCTCGATATAGAGTATTTTATGGACACTTTGACCACACTGTGCTGTAACTGAAGCAATCAAAGAGTCTGACTCAGCCTGCCCGACACACTCATTTGACATAATTCATTCAGGAAAATAAATAAAAATCAATTTCCGCCACAGCTGGATAACAAGCAGAATTTTGATTGTGTTTTTTCTCTCAATTTAGAGAGAAAAAAATTAAGAAACATGTCAGAACTGTGATGAAAAATTGCTTGAAAAGGCATATGTAATTAATGCACCGTTTGATTTAGTTTACATAATTAATATTTAATGTATATTACCAGGTGGAAAGTTGCATATAGGAGTCACGAGATTGATTCGTTAAAGAGTGCAGGTGTGTGAACTTGTGAATCTCTTGAGGAAAGTGATAGGCTAAAGGCCAGTTTTAGGTGAGAGGTGACCACCGTGGCATGACGTATGAATACACAGTTCTTCCTGAGGGGGGCGCTACTTCAAATCATTGCGTCATGGTATGGTTCATTACCTATGGTTACCTATAGTTTTTATACAATATAACAAAAAAAAGATAGCATACCTGCAGTTAGCAGTAGATGGTAGATTTAATCTAGTAACTACTGTATGGTTAGAAATTGCACCAGTAGTAGCGTAATTTTCACTTTTGTGTATACAGTAGGCCTAGTGTCGTCGACAAACAATGACGAAATATGTTCATCGAATCACATTATCACATTCAAGTGTAAATCAACTGTGGATTTAGCCGACTAAAATTACTATACTAAAGGTAAAACCTATGCCTTGAGTAACATGGCTTGGAATGGATCCTACAGTGTCAGTTTGGGGGACTCTCTTTGGCGGAGACTGGGAGTTGCTGAGGGGGGCGCCGGGCGGTTGTTTTACGGGTTAGGGTTAATGTTTAGTTTAAGGCATAGTTTATGTGAGGTTAGGTTTAGGCCTGAGATTATATAACCCCGCCCTACTAGTAGCTGCCGGCGCTGTAAAACAAGCGTCCCATCAGCGCCCGTTAATTGAAACCCAGGCTCTGCAAAAAAAAAGTGACTCCAGTGTCAGCTCACTCACCATCAGTTCCGGTTGCCTTATCGTTCTCTCCCTTACCCACAGGAAGCCTCTGTAGTCTAGGTCCACTTTCTGGTCCTCCCATGTGACACCATCCAAGGTCTGTACAATGACAATGGGCCTGATTCACTAAGCTGTTTGCACCCATAATTTATGTGTAAAGGAATTTTCCAAACTTCACACATTATAGTCTAGTCTAGAATAAGGCATTCTAATGACGTACAGCAAGCTGTGGTCCGACTTAAGACCACTTTTACACCACAACGGGCTCCAGAGAAAACTGCAAAGTCCCGTTGTGTTCTCATTTGTATTTTAAATAAACATGTGTTGTGAGCCACAGATGTTTAGCGGATTCACCGTTTTGCCTGTTTACATGGAGACGTGAGGAGACAGTGTTTTCAAAGATTTCCACTCTGGAAGGTGTTTTCACTTCTCGTCTAAAGGGACCCCAGCAAACGATACTTTCTTTTGCCGTTTTATAAAAAGAGAAAGAGTGGCCAACGTGGGAAGTTTGGAAAATTCAGTTTGGAACAAGTGTTTACAAATAACAACGGTCAAACGGTCAAAAAATTCTTAAAAATACTTAACGGCATCGCAGATGAAATGTAACTTCTCACAGATTCCAACGGCCACCTACAACTGCATAATCCACCTTCGGAGCACTTCAGGCGACTACGGCGAGGGCACACAACTACTTTAAAGACACAGTCGGTAAGCTGCCATTAGATATTTGCACCGGGTGTTTACATTTGTAGAGGAACTATTAGGGTAAATGAAGTCCAAGTAACATTTACCCATAATAGTTCCTTTTTAAGGAGATTTGACATGGTTAGCAACAGGTTTGGGGCTAGTACTAAACTTGAGTGAATTCTCTTTGCTTCAGGATCACAGTCTGGACTCCACCTATGGCTCATTAGCCATTATGGAAATAATCAACAATAAATAATGATTCTGTGTAGCCTATTATATATTTTTTCCATACCAGTTAGTTGTTCACAGCTTGTTCTCAGTTTACAGAACAGGAAGTAGTTTCTGAATATAGAGTGTACATTTGTAGGGTGCCCTCCGGTGGAACAATATGCAACAACATCTCCATCAGAATCAGAAATACACACGCACACACGCGCACACACACAGTTTGAAAATAACTACATCTACATCACAACTTTTCTGGGGCATCTAATGATATATATTTCTCATAATGACCGCAGGTCCTGACTGCTGCTCTCAACCTCAGGTCCTGCTCTGTGTGTGTGTGTGTGTGTGTGTGTGTGTGTGTGTGTGTGTGTGTGTGTGTGTGTGTGGGGAGGAGACCTACCTGCTTTGTGCCGCCTCCTATCAGGCTGTACCAATCATCAGAGGAAGGAGGTCTGTCTGTCAGAGCACTATTTAAGAAGTGCCATAGCACCTGTGCTCATCAGCAGTGGGCACATGTTGTCCAGGGTGCTGCTTTTGTGTCTACTCTGGGACTCTGAAAGTTTTGTGCTCCCAGTTATCTCTCTGCCTCAGTAGTGATGTAATGTTACATTGAGTTATGTTTTAGTGATGTAATGTTACATTGAGTTATGTTTTAGTGATGTAATGTTACATTGAGTTATGTTTTTGTCGCAAGACATATTACTTTTGTAATCTACAGGGCGGGGGCGACAATGGACATATAATTTAAGAGGATATTTCACTTTCAAACATGTTTAGACTCAGAGTCATTTGAACGTATACTTATGCTGCATTCACATGGAATCAGTCAAGCAGTAGATGCAAACGGAACCCATTGTAGTGGATGGGAGTAGGACGGCAAACGGAACCAGACGGAACAGGACGGCATGGCAGCCTGGCAGCCAAAACCGGCGCCGGTAACGGCCGACGGCATCCGGCATCAATGTTAAAATATTTAATATTATTGCCGTGCCGTGCTGCCCAGCAAGTTTTGCCTGCCTACCGGTTGCGTGATTCCATGTGAATGCAGCATTATGATTTTGCGTGCACCCGACGAGGAAGTTGCAATGTCAAGTACTGAAGCAATTGCAACTTGAAATTTGTCTGGGGTGTACACAAAAGCCTGAATATACATTAAAATGAACCCAAACATGTTTGAAAGCGAAATAACCCTGTAGTTTTAAGGACGGCTCAGGCTGTAGGGTTACACATTATCAGTGAGTTCACACATAGGCAGACTTTGTTGATCCCTCCTCCCCACACTTAATGTCATTATGGAGTGGCGAAGGTCCTTATTAGCCTGTTTTATTAGCCGCTAATTACGCTTCAGACTGCACACAGCTGTGGGCATGCAGCAGCACCCAATCATTTTCTCCCGTTTTAGGAGGAGGGGGTGAGATAAAAATAAAAACTAAACAAGTGTGTTTGTCACCCGAGGGTGAACAGGGGTGGTAAATGCTAAGCGTGGCGCGCCATACTTATTAGTTCTCCCCGCATCTCTTATAGAAGCCAGTTCTGAGTCACAGTGGTGTTATACCCACAATTTGAGAGGAATTATAACCTAAATTAAGTCATTTTCTTTTCTTTTCTCTAAATAAATAGGCTGCGGTTGGAGTACAGCAACTCGAGAGGGGAGGATGATGTTTTTGTTTCCCTGGCTTTGGGGTTTGGAGAGCGCTGGCTGCGAGGGAGGGAGTGATCCCAGCCTGAGTCACTCTCTCCTCTTGGTTACGAAGCTTTGTGTTTGTGTTTGGATCTCAAGTTGTACACCTGACTCGCCTCTATTCCCTGCTAACACGCGCCGAAAGCCTTTGATGCCAGGCTCGTTTGGGGAACACCAAAGATCATGCAGATGTTTTCTAAATGACACAAATAACCTCCTCCCTCTCTCATCAAATCCTGAACTCCAGGCTCCAGTAGGCTACTCTAGTCTAGCAATAACATCCTTGCCCCAAAATATTTTAGAGGAACAGAAAAGAACCCATGGGCACCATTTGTTTCCTTTGGGTTTTCCTGATCAAGAACAACCCACATTGTAATTCTATAGAATTCTTCTCACCTTCACTTCTCCATGCAGTGTGTTGCCTGGGGATTTGCTTTCATCATCGCCCACCTGTGTAAGCGGTGCATAACCCCAGCACCTCACCTCACCCCGCCAGCACCCCGGGGCAACCTGCAGGGTGGAGAGAGCTTTGGGGATGGATGGATGGATGGATGAAGATACTGCCTGGAAGATGGGAGGGGATCCATTTGGTTGTGTTGATAATAGAATCAGACCATCTAATGATGCCAGGTGGCAGTGGGGAGGCAGCCTCTTGACAGGAGTCCAAAAGGCTGGATTTAACCAAGTGCACATGTAACAGTATATGCTGTGGGGCACTCAAACGGTGAAATACAAGAGGCACTGAAGCTGCATGGACCTTGACAGACTTATAGAGTGGGATATTCTCGACAAGCTTGTGCCTAATAATGAAGGAAACCAAAGTGATGGTAGTTGATTCTGGGAGGAAGAGGTAAGGAGGAGTGCAGAGGGGATAATAGAGCAGCTAAAGGAGAACAAAACTACTGGGAATACATCTGGATTGGATGTTTGTCTCGGACATGGCATGTTTCTCATCGGAGCAACAAAAGAACTGGAACCAAAATTGAATATCAAGTAGCCCAACTAAGCACTAATATGAAGTCAAATGTGCAAAATGCACAAAGGTTTGGGGAAATGCAAGGAAAGGTGAAATAAAGAGGTATACATAATCGTATTAACGTGCCCATATGACACTCACTCATCATAATGCTTTCTGCTGGTCATTGGTTAGGGATACAATTGATAGATCTACACAAACATATTTTAAAATGACGAAGAGGCCAAGAAATTTGAGGTTTCACTTGGTGAGGAGTAGACACCATACACAGTCAATCACACATACGTGCGGTGAAGTGCTTGACAGATGCATTCGATGGGTTTTGTAATTGGCACACTAGAGCATTCACACTGGAACCTGACTGGATGGAATCAAGCAGACTGTGACAAACCAGTCCTTCTCTGTTCCATTAATTTATCGCAGGGGGTCATTTCTTACACAAGTTAAATTAAAGGGTGACTTATAGGTTGTTGCTGGTGTCACATACTGAAAATAGCACATCTGCGACACGTTGTGAGCTATTTTCGGCGCACAACACTGTACACAACCAAGTATAAATCTGGCATAACACTACAGATTTTACTGTGTACATAAATAAAGGGGACTGTGTGTGTGTGTGTGTGTGTGTGTGTGTGTGTGTGTGTGTGTGTGTGTGTGCGTGTGCGTGTGTGGTCCCTTATCGTGTCCCAGCTGAATAGACCCATATGTCTTAAACGCGAAGGTCCAAGGCTGAGCTGGGCTAGAGGCATAGAGAGAGTAACAGGACCTGAGCCGCGCATGGAGCCATCCACGTATTATAAATCCACACCACTTTTATGGGCTCCTCCAGGATAGCAGCCTAAATCTGGGTTAATAAGCACAGCTCACCGCTAAGAACTCAGGGCAGCAGAAAAGAGAGAGCGCGCGCGCGAGAGAGAAAGCGAGAGAAAAAAGTCCCCTTTCCAAAATTCATTTCCCATAAATCATCAAGGACTGGGGCCTTTGAAGTGGCTTTCTTAGTTTCTGGACAGGAAACCTGGGGCTTAGGGCTTTTTCCAACCAGAGGAGTGAGGGAACGTGAGGTAAGAAGAGACCTGAGCGATGTGAGTGGAGAAGAGAAGAGAAGAGAAGAGAAGAGAAGAGAAGAGAAGAGAAGAGAAGAGAAGAGAAGAGAGAAGGAAAGGAAAACAGGGAAGGAGACGTAGCCCAAAACCCTCACAGTTCCTTTGTGATGCCGAGAGCTAGCGATAATCCACACATAAATAGAAACTCATGAACAAAATGGATCCACACAGAAGAATATGTGCTAAGCCTTATTACGGCTCCCATTGTCCATGCTTGTCATCTTCTCTACGTGGAGGAGAGAGGGGAGGAGAATAGGTACACTCACTGTTGGGCGGGCATTGGGCCAAATGCAAATACGCTATTGTGGATTTATTGGTGCTAAAGCTCAACGGTGACACTGTGCATCTAAGCCTGTGTGTTGAATGTACACTGTTATAAACATCAACACTGACAGATGGTTACGAGCATTAGGATGATACCTTCTATAGGCATTTTGCACTTTTAGTTGGGCTATTGGGATGTCCAGCCAAGCCCAAAAATCTAAATATTGACAGATATTCTAATGATGATTTGCACAACTAACCTCAAACATAGCTTAATCTGTCCATGAGACTATGTTACAGGTACATTAACAGATTTCGCAGGCAGTACACTGTAGCCTCAAAATGATTGTAAAAACAATACAAATAAATGCATTTTGTTGCATTTTTGGTCACAACTGAGCTGATACAAAATGACATGTACCTGAATTGAAGCCATTGCTTTGATCACTTTTTACCTGAGAACCCGTGAAACGCCCTAGGTGCATTGCACTGTGTGATTTGCATTTGTGTCTGTGATGGCTATAACAGGATTTAAATGTAAAGAAATGGCTGGCTGGAAGTCTCTGGGCTCCCACAGTCAAACCTGGCACACAAACTGTACTGTATATGCAACTGGCAACCGTCGACATACACCTTCCTCTGTGTGTCTGCCTGCAACATAGAGATTGAGACACACAGGGAGAGGCGAGGGGGTTGAAGGAAGAGAGAGAATATGAGAGAGGTGGGGGCAGAGAGAGAAGAAGAACAGGGATGGAGATGGAGAGAGAGGGAGGGAAAGGTTGGAGCATCTTGCAACGAGTGGGTGTGTGGAGAAGTGGGCGGAAGGGTTCAAATTGTACTTGCACATCAAACACACCACCCAGTCCAGAGGGTTCAGAGGAGGCATCTGTAACCTCATACCGCACCAGAAGAACCACAGCATCCATCCATCCGCCTATAGCGTGCAACGGTAGTGAGGAAGAGTAGGAGGAAGGAGAAGAGAACAGAGGAACAACAGCATGCAGGGAAAAGATCACACAACCTTTTGTAAAAGCAATAGCTTCTTTTACATTATATAGGTACAGTTCCTCAGGATAAGAGATCAGTGAGTAAAATGGTAAATGATGCATTTATATAGCGCCAAGGTGCTTTGCATAGATTGTGCATTACCTGCTATGCATTAGCTAGATTCACGCACATATTCTTACACTTATGGCGGAGGAAACCATGCAAGGCACCAGCTGCACCTTTTGGTGCACAGCACTGGCTGGCAACCAAACATAGCAGTCAGTCAGTGCTTAATGTTCGTCCAAACACCCCGACTCTTGGATGAACACGGCATGTCCCCTTGTGTGTGTGGAGCAAAACCATGCAGTGTATATTGTTCTTCTGTGATTGCATGTAACTCCCTTCTAATTGCCTGGATCCTCTCTCAACACACAGTCCAGGGTGATACTGAGAACATCTGAGAGCTCTCAGTGGTGTGCGTGTGCGTGTGTGAGGGGGGGGGGGTCGGATGGAAAATGGGGTCATGAGATCTGATAGGTTAGATGGGAGTGTAGATTTCATTTCACCTGTGTGTGTGTGTGTGTCTGTGTCTCTCCACATGTGTAATTGACCTTTTAAATCCATTTAACGGAATCCATACATTTGCCTGGCATATGGAGGCCACGCAGACTGCTTGGTGGGACTCTGCTAAATGTAAAATCTCAGAGGACCAGTGCAAATGATGTGATGCACAGATTGATTTCTCCGTCTCCATGGCACCGCTAATGGCAATTCGGAATAGCACGATCACAGCCACACCACCTTACTCCGTGTGATTGCATATATTAGATGTAGATGTAGAATACCTACGTAAATGAGAACTTAAAGAAGCATTTTACCTTTGTGTGTATGCCGTTGATTGTCGGCTGACCCATGGGTGTTATTTCTAATGTTGCGTTTCATATGCATACAGTGACATTCATTAACTCTATAAAGATTCAAGAGGGTTATATTTGTTGCTCACTCACTCATTACAGGTGCGAGCAGTGAAATGTTGGGTTAGATGTTCTGCAAAATAATTGTGCTAACAGAAATACAAGATAACAGTGGAAATGCTGACGTAATAAAATAAGAAATTATATTAAAAAATTAATTACAAAAACCAAATATGTCAATAGTACAGGTAAAATAACGCAGATCTTTTTATTTAAGTTGGCAGTAGTAGTACAGGTAAGGTAATACCTTACTTGCAATGCGGAATGTGCAGAATATGATGCAGGCATCTGGATTTGTAGAATGTTAAGTTAAAATACTACAGTAAACTATAGTGAAAGTGTTTTTTTTTTCTTTTTTGTCCTCGTCCTTGATCTCCGACAGCAATTGATTGAGGTATTTATTGAAAAACAATGCAAGAGAAAAATCCAAGTATACACATAAAATATCAAAGGGACAATAAAACACAACAAAGGCTTATTTCCGTTGTGATCCCTCGAGTGGAAACACCCCACAGCTCAGATTCTTGCCAGTCACAGTTTTCTACTGGGGTGACGTTTGTCCCTCATAAGCCTTTTCTCTACGACGGAGCACCCATTGTCCCATGCTTCCTGTACCACTTTCATCTGGGTTTTGCAGATCCTGGGAAGAACTATATAGTCCCATCCCATACCAGACAGTGATGGCTCCTGGGTGGTCGCGCAGAGTAGAATGATTTCAGGACTTTCTCCGAGACTTCCTTTTCTACCCAAGCCAAGGTGACATGGCCTATAGGAGCTTTCTGGCCTTTTTTTTTGCCACCACACAGTCTGTGTGTTTGTGTGCGCATGCATACTCCAGGTCAGGTCCTCTACTCTGTAATGTGCACCCCCTGAGTTACATGAAGCAGCCTCCGCCTCACAAGTCACCCCTGGTGTCCCGTTTATCAAGAGAGGCGTGTAAGACCTCTACTGAAGTCAACAATAGTTTCTTTATTCTTTCCGACATTCAGGAAGAGGGTGTTTTCCTGGTTGAGTAGAGTCCTCTACTCAAGCCACTGAGCTCCTCAGCTGGAGGGAGGCTTTTAATGGGTTTTAGTGCCTTGCGCAGCAGCAGCACATCCGTTACTGGTGGCCCAGTGAAGTTGTTTTATGTTCTCAGCTGGTCGGGGGATTTTTTTATTTTAGGTATTTTCTGGATATGCAGTAGGGTGAGTACTGAGGTGACGTTAGCACCCATCACTTTGCACTAAAGCAATGGGTGAGGTTACAGATGGGGCTATGACGACATTTGAGCTCAGCATGATGCGGTTGGAACTTGGGAGTTCTAACCTGGCTTTGTTGCAGAAGCCTGCATCATACATCTTGGTCATAAACTGCTGGTACAGTTTAAGGTGGGTCGAGCGTAATATCCCTGTCAACATGTACAGGAATTGAACGTGACTCAACTATGACTCAGTCCATTTCATCTTCCGTTGGGGCAGTCACATCTCTGGCTGATGAAAAAATATATATTTGGTACTATAATGACCTCTAGAGGATGCTTGGGGAAGTACTTTAATTGATGGATTATCTGTAATTGTACCAAGTTATAGGATATTAGTGCTTGGAGCATGGGTAGTCCAAATGCAAGGCACCATAGAAGTTTTAAAAGAAAGTACTGCTCTATCTTTCTAGGCCTCTACAACATGACTGTCAATCTACCCTTGTCCCCTCTGCTGTGAACGTGAATCAATCACAAAACTACAATAAAGCACATCAGAACAAAGCTGCATGGTTGCCTACGCTCAATTTTGGACTTGACTGTAGATTCTTCATAGCTGCTTATGTAAATAAACTGTTTTAAAATATTCCAACTGTTATGTATTACATTCTGATTATAAAGGCTGTGCTATTATGTTTAGCCTGGAAAACAGAATCTGCCAGTGCAAAAAATAAAATAGAATGACAATGGTCTGGCCATGCCAGGCTATAGGCTATCATAGTATGGCCATGTACGTACGGCATTAAGCTGCAGTGTTCAAATGGTGAACCGTTAATACACACGCGCGCACGCACACACACACCTTGTATAACTATATTTGTGAAGACAGACATCAACATTTTAGGACGGTGATGTTATGAATGCTATTTTAATGAATGCCACAACGCTTCGAGCGTGCAGATCAGCCATTTTTGGTGTGCGTAAATGTACTTCATAATTTGTACTTTTGAATGTATGATTATTTACTTCAGTATATACTTTGTCCGCCGCTGGGACGCTGACTCAGCAGCGTGGCCATTGCACCATTCGGCTCATGCCTCGCTTGCATTGATGTAAAAAAAACATGCTTTTGTTGAATTAAAAAACATTCTTTATTTCATCCAATATTTTCATGGCACATGATATGGGGCACATGTTATGACATGATTGAAATGTTAGCATGACTGGTGTATTACAAAACTAACGTAATAACAAAAACTCACGAACGTGCAACAACTCGGAGCACGGGGCCGAGACGGCCATGATGGGGGCTCGCCGAAGCGTTCGCCCTCAACGTCCTGCAAAACCACGCCCCGTCCAGGTGAAAACACCTGGTTTTAGGGAGTCCTATAAGGGGCGATGGTTGGTCTGTAACTGTATACACATATGTACAAACATAACTACAGCCTTTTCATAAAAGTGCCACAATTAACACACTCGCACGCACGCCATTCACAGTACACACACACACACTGCCACACATGTACATATTTATAAGAGCATCCATTTACAGTACATCCGAGTCCTACGCAGACACAAACCCAACACAAAAATGGAGGATAGCGATGGGAAAACACGACAGGAGATGTTCACACCACACCTCACCTCACCGCTTATCGACCGCTGCTTCTTCTCCGCTCCTTCTCATCTCTCCATTCTTAGTTCTCTTTTTTTTCCAGTATTTGTTCAGTAGAGAGACAGACCCCGAAGGCTCTTGTTCACCTTTGCAGAGGTGAACGAGAAATACAGGAGCGAGATGGAGAGGTCCAGAAGCGGTGGCCGGCACTGTCCTGCTCCAGTCCACCATCAGTGGTCTGTGATGTCGTCACGGTTGCCCCGCCCCCTCTGTCCGTCTCAACCTTTCAGAACAATCCTTTGACTTTCTTCAGCTTACTCTGCTTCCAGCTGGCCAAACTTTCATACTCCTCTCTCGTCATCTCCAAAGCTTTCTGTGGGAGTACAAACACGCAAGGTGTTCAGAACCCGCTGCACTATGACACAGGGTCTGAAGTGGATGAATAGGATAATAAAAATAAATGGTTATGCATTATGTAAAGAAAATTCACCAAGATATGAATGCTTGTCTGCAACTCTGCATTAAATTATTCTATAAAATATATTTAGATTGTGACTGCTGGGTAAAAACATTAAGCAATTTCAAGATGCCCATTTGGCTTCAGATTGCCATAATTGTGAAGTTTATAACCAAAGTTTATCATCATTCTATGGTCTATGACATACATTGTACGATAATCATAGATGCATTGATTACAGTAACATTTTTTGTTAATTACAGTGCAAAAATATACAATAACACAGGTGTTATGGATGGCTGTCTTTTAATATGTCACAATCCTAATTTGGGGAATGCTTCCCAAACCTTGTCATCTCCCAGATGAGAAATGCAATGATGTAAGAAGTGTCTAGGAGAATACACTCATGCAGATGAAAACCACACCTCATTCTTTCCAACAACAATGTCCCGTCAGCTGGGACCAAAGAGTAATTATCACTCGCACATTCAGAAAAGTGAAACCACACAACTCGTTTTGTAGCCTGGCTGTGAGTGAACAACATGCCGAAAAAACAACATTCACAAGTGAGATGTCATAACCACTCAAGCCCTATCTTACACTTTGTCATGTGATGCTTGGCACAAATACCCCATCTACACGCCCCAATCTTGTAGATTGGCTATTTTTGCCATTTGTGAATATTTTTGGAAAATGTTTGCCTACAATGACATTGGCAGGTTGAATGTGCCTAAATGTGTTTTGTGGCAGAAACGGAAGAGTATGTTAAGATTCGGGGGGAAAAGAAGATAACTATGGGTGATGAAGTTGAATGACTAGTGCGGATGCTTGTTGTCGGGCCTGGCCATGCTCACGTCAGAGGACTCACCTTCCCATCAGCCCCTACAACACCCTGGAGGGTGGAGTGAATGAAACAGGTTAAGTATCAGAGAGACAGGCGATGGAGAGAGGATGACTGAAAACATAATGAAATGTGTCACATGTGTGGTGTTCCATGATCCGACAAAGAAAAGAGGGAGTCAGAAATGGAGAGAGAGAGAGAGAAAGGGGATATTTTGAGGCCAGGGTGTCCACATGAGACAGCAAAGACATGTACAGTACCATCATGACACCTGGACAACATACAGTTATAATTATATGATAAACTGTTATCACACATTTGATACATGTCCACAGGTGCACTCCAGGAAGCCCAAACCACACCAATGACTCCCCATGCAACTACTGGCAACCAAATGTTTGCCAGTAGTTGCATATACTGTAGACTGTAGTTGGAAGCTACCACAGTGCTGACCCACTGTATACACAAACTAACTAGTTGCATTGGTGTGGTTTGGGCCTTAGATTACATCAGTATCAATCACCAAAATGCTGGGTCTCACCTGAAAGTCCTCATCGGTCAGATAGACCTCCAACCGGAGGGGGTCCACTCCCTCAGGCAGCGGCCGAGCCA
>OOFJ01130295.1:0-10712 GCA_900323375.1 Benthosema glaciale | reverse complement strand
GGGGGGGGGGGTGACTGACATAGAAACATGTTTTTTTTGTTTAGTTTTTTGTTGAAAACTGTCATGATTTAGAAAACATTTTGTAGAATCGTCCTCAGGCATAAATGGGTTAAATAAAATAAATAAATAATGGTTAAGTCTGTCTCTGGGGGTATTTTGACAGGAAGCATTCAAGTTCCTGCGTGAATAGACGACAGTTAAATTGTAACAACAATGCTATTGTCATTTCCTTCAGAATGACATTTGACCCCACAAACAAACCGACCATGACGAAATGCAGTTTCAACAGGCCTATACCTTGAAGAACAAGAGCCATGAGCTGCTCACCGCACAAACCTCAATATCTCACATATGACGTTCACAGCTTGTTAAAACACATCACCATGAAACTGCATAGTTTCTGCATAGTCAAATCTTAGAACTGTCTTGTAGAATGTTCTAGAGATAATCTCAAATGGTGAAAAAACTATATGATATGATATTAGGCTGTAATGCAGAAATCTTGTATGTTTTCTTTTTTTTTTTTTTTTCTGTCGACTGGCTATATACAAGACTGACAGACTGTCGCACAAAAGTAGAGATAATTGCCAATAATACAAGCTCACAAAGTGATGTAGCCTACTGTAGATTTCACATACATATCATATTTGACAACACATTATTTGTTGTTCTATGACTGATTATTTGTTTTTAACCATGTAGCACTCTGAGATTCCCTGTGAATAAAATACAGTGCAATACAAATAAAATTCATTATTATTATTATTATTATTACAATTTACAATTTACAATTTAGGCATTTAGCAGACGCTCTTAATCCAGAGCGATTTACAACAAAATACAAGCATGGTAATACATCATATACATACAAAGTATAGTTAATGTGAATCAACCATAAGCTAAGAACATCACAGTAGAAAAGACTAAACAGGATTACTTATATGCATATATACTAACAGTGCTATATTTACATGAAATGCTATAGGACTACATAAATTGTTATCTGAGTCTACATAAAAAGCCATCTAAGATAAATAAGTCGAGCCTTTGCCTACGCTTGTAGGAGGTTGAGGCTAGGGCAAGTGCATTGCAAGTGCAAATTTGCAAGTGTGTTGTTGTTGTTGCCGTAAGTGCATTGCAAGTGTATTGTTGTGAATATGTAGCTTCTTCTTCTTCTTCTTCTTCTTCTTCTTCTTCTTCTTCTTCTTCTTCTTCTTCTTCTTCTTCTTCTTCTTCTATATACATAGACATAGCACATACTGTCTTCTTTTGGTGACATTCATATTGTCCACTGACTAATTCCCCTCTAACTTTCGTGACCACAGGCACAGCTATGCGATCCGCAAAGGCGCTAGTAAACTGGGAGGTCATTAATGCCATGATGGACAGCAAAGTTGGATGTTGGAAGTGAAACTGCAGTGACTGTGGTTTCAACTGCCTTTGTGGGCATAGATTCAGTTGAGTGGCTCCTGATACATGAAAGACAACTGATTGTCACGTTTTCTTTGTTTTTATAACTGTGTACATGAAAAATGAAAATGGAGGTCCCATATGTAAACAAGTGTTAGTGTTTTTTTCTCATTTTATCCTCTTGTACTGACCGGTACTTTTGTTTAACTGTACGTTCAATCGATCGATCAATTAATCAATCAATCAATCAATCAATCAATCAATCAATCAATCAATCAATCAATCAATCAGTGTGTGCATGCTTGCGTGCTGTGTGTGTATGCATGAGTGCGTGCGTGTGCATGTGCATGTGCATGTGCATGTGCATGTGCATGTGCATGTGCATGTGCATGTGCCCAGTAAAATGTACTGTTGCTGCTGCTGCTACTACTACTAATAATAATAATAATAATAATCAATTCCCGTTTACGTTTATTCACGTATGCTCATTTCAGGTCTATATAGAACATCAACAAATAATAAGATAAGATAATTGCCTTATCTTAAGCAACTATGTGCTTTTCGTTGTTTTCTTATAATTAATTAAGCTGAGAAGTAACAAGTAAGTAATTGCGTACAGTTTAGTGTTTAGCAATTGTACTAAGACATATGTTTCTTAGTAAGTATTGTAAGAGATTCAGAAGATTGCACAATACAATGAAAGAGGAAGCTCAACTTGACACTTAAGAGCAAAGAGACAAACACAGTGTACGGGAACAGACCACATAAATAACACATACTACTAGCTGTCCCATCATCTATAAGGTAGGTTCGATTTTAAAATGCTTTTGGCAAACATGAAACTGTCGTGAATTAAACTACCGGTATAAGTTCTTCAGTCCAGTCTTTTCTACAACGTTGTTTTATTTCTGTTTATGTGACTTTCGTAAAAAATCACAAGATTATGGTGATGGGGAAAAGGAAACAGAAAATCATTAAGCTGCTTGCAGCTGACACAGACTATGAGAAAGTGGTGTGATTACAGTATAGCCTACATTTTCTACATTAGAGGTTCCATACGCTTCCCTATACACATATTTAATGACGTTATGCCGATCCGGCCGATAATATGGCAGAGTCATAGTGTCAGGTGTTTTGCCAGAGCTAAACCCGGTCTGTCTATATGTCCAAGTTGAGCCCATATTATGAAGATCATCCCTGATGTCATGTAATCCCATAATTATACCCTGTATTGGCATTGACCTTTACAGTAACAGTACACAAAGATGGGGCATATTGTTTGGATTGGCGGTTCTGGACTATACTGTTTAATGTGGAAATCTGTATGGACGTATATTGTTTGAAGTTGGTCGATCGGTCCCATATATGCACATGAGCATATTGTGTTTGGGATTTGTTTATTGTCATATCATGAGCCTGTGACATGCCTTTATGCCTATGGCGTATATCGGGTGAGTTTATGGTTATGTCTGAGGCAGAGTGAGGTGGCCCGTGGTCCTGATTGTGTATTGTTGCGTCATTCTATTGTTCAATTATCTAAAGCCCAGTTAAGAGGCAGTACACAGAGATCCAATGGAGCCTATAAGACGTGGCATATTTATTTATTTTCAAAATGCAATGGGAACAGGTCCCTGATATGAATATGAAGAGCAAATGAGAATGAATTAAGAAGAAATCACACCCGTGTGAACTGTGAAGTGAGGGGCGATCTTATTATCGTACAGGCGTATGCATATAGGCTCGACTTATGTAACTTAAATAGCACTGTTAGGTTCTTAAAGGGGAATTCCACCCATTTTCAACATTTTACTATGTCATTTATATACCTTAGAGTTGTTGTGTGGACATAATACATTTTTTCTCCCATTCTGTGTTTCTTAGAACTGGAGGTATGAAAAAAGCCATTAACATGGTGAATCACATCTTGATGATGTCATCAAGATGTGTTTCACCATGTTAATGTTTTTTCTTTCAGACTGTGTTTTCTAGGACACAGAATGTAATGGGGGGACCTTTTTATTATGTCCACAAAACAACTCTAAGGTATATTAATGACAGCGTCTGCTAAATGCCTGAATGGTAAATTGTACATCGTGTCATTACGGCCCATCGGAATTTTGCTCGTCTTCAATGTTTACATGAACACTCAAAATTGTTCATGATTAAATATTAAGATATGGAAGCGCTGCAGGGATCAGTAGTGGCTCTTTAGATGGGTGCTCTTTGGCGATACAGGTAGAATCATAGACAAAAAAGGTTATTTTTCTCCCAAGTTGTATACTGCTTTACTCCAAAGGTGTATGATGCAGACTTGTAAAGAAAAAATTAATCCAAGGCACTCCGTCTTCCATGAAAGAAAATTATGTTTTATTGATGAGCAAGGCAAATAAAGGACCTACGCGTTTCGACCACAAAGGTCTTCGTCAGGGTCTATCTATACTCAAAATTGTTCATTCATTGTCAATGGGATTTAATGCTTCGGTAGGACAAAGTTTGTGCCACGTATACGGTTGGATTTGTTGGATGAATGAAGTATGAATGCTTGATTTGCAGAAGCTGTCACTCCAGTGATGTCATCATCATGGTAAAAATGAACGTGAAACTTGCATATATACAAGCCCTCCTGTTTCTCAAGAGCTGGGACTCTCTCTGGGATTCTCTATAACTGTCACATTCATGCCGATTTTACGCACACGCCCGCCTGCTGAAAAACAAAGGTGAAATGTGTCAACTTGTTCTAAGCAATATGTGTAGACAAACATGTTTACACATATAAATATATTTATAGTAGCATATCACATAGCCTTCATGGTACGTGGGTAAGAGAAATAATAGAAGGGCAGACCGGGTGATAAGCATATGCTGTCATATCTCTGTTGCCCGGAAGACACCACGTAACTCCCAAAATATTCATTTTTCAGGAAATGAAAACTATACATCGTTCAGGAAATTATGAAAACCTATATATTTTGAAAACAAAGCAATGCTGCCTCAGCAGTTAGGAGGTTTCCTTCGGACAGCAACGAGAATAGGCCCGGGCCATATCATGGTGAAGCTATGGCTGCTGGCAGGCAGCACATCTTGTGTTTTCCAACAACTCTCCCCTCCCTTGTGGAAATCCCTCGTGGAAATGCCTTTTCATTAGCCGGGCTAACTTTTCTGCTGCCGTGCGTACGCACATGCCTCCCCCGTGCGCCTCCCCAGCGCACACACTGTTATGAAGCACAGCTCGTGGACATGTGTGTTGGACAAAACACACATGAATATCATAAATACCTCATATTACCGTGAGCTATTTAAAACCAGCACGCTTATAAAAACCAACATCATTATCTCTTGCTGTCGGGAAGAAACCACCTAACTCCTAAAGGAAATTTAAAAATATACATTTTTCAAGAAATTAAGAATTATATTTTGAAAACAAAGCAATACTGCTTCATCAAAGTTGGTGTTGACTTTATTTTTTGACTTTATTACCAATTACTTCGATGAGAGTGGGAGAGGTGGTGGTGGAGTTAGTTGCTTTAGCAAACAGCAACTAAGCAAAAAGAAAAGAAAACTCAAAAATGGACTTCCAACAGCATGATATAGGATGTTATCTCCACACACGACACATTGGCAAATAAGCTACTAGTGGATATGCAAGTTATTTTTAAGCCACGCACAGTAGATTTTGACAGAATTGTGAACGTGACTTAGTACAATGTGAAACTATGTTGATTTATGTTGTATTTATATTTTTCAGTAAGTAAGAAAAGCGACCCTTACTCAAAAATATATATATATATTTTTAGCAATTTTCATAATGTTGCTGATGTCTGAGGTGGGTGGGTCTTTCAGTACCTTCATGATGCTCAGTGACATCATAGAATGTGGGTTTGTTTCCCTGCCCACATCATTGTTTTGATTTTTCTACAGGCAGGTGTTTAGTGATAGTGTGATAGAGAAAAAATCCCATACACCCACAATGGATTTTTTTTTTTTATGTCTTTGTGAATGGGTGGACAAAAGGAGAAGTTCCCAACTTAATTTCTCATTTTTGGGGGAATATTTTTAAAATAACATGCAAGTTTTTCACCGATTTTGCCCTCCCCATGATAGTGAAAGGTCACGATGAAATATTAAAGAAGAGTACCTCAAGTTGCCATGTATTGCTGTACTTCAATATATTTTGATTAGAAATATACATTTCTATGGAATATTTTACATTTGGTAAAATATTCCTGTGTTTAGTGATGGTGTAACAAAACAAATATGTTTAGTGTTCTAGGGTTAATTTAATTGTTATTTAATTCAGTAGACCCCAAACCGCAAATTTATAAAATTATTTATTTTTTTGCAGACTTGATCGTTTGGTTTTTGGTGCAAATTCGGTATAGTCTGTCTGAGTTGTTCCCTAACGTAAATTTATATTTTAAGTAATGTTGACTGTTTGTGTCATGTGATAATGCCATGCACTGTAGTGTATGGCATGTTTGAGTCATGGCATGGGTGGCATTTTCTTGAAACGAAGCCTGCAAAGGCAAGAGACTAGAGTTTGTGTATAAGAAAGAGGATGTACGTGCGTCAGCAGAATTCACACCTACTGCAAGAGAAACAAAAGGGAAATGACACAAAGAGAGAGAAACTAGACACAAATATGACTCTTTCTTCATTTCCAGCTAACTGAGGTCAGTAAACTACACACACGGGGAAGATCTGTAGACTTCACACATTCCAGGGGAGCCGAACGAGAACCAGAAGTGGATCTCAACCTAAATTCCACAAGGATGTTGGCTGTCCTTTGGGCAGCACTCCCTCTCCTGGCTCTCTGCTCTGCAGGTCTCCATAACTGCACCCTCCGTGACACCAGCCAAGACAACGGTGAGTAGAATTAGTATTGAAAATGACACCACACTATAGGGGTGGACTATAGCTCATGGCCACAGGACGTACCAGGCATTCTGTATGCCCGTGGCGGGCCTCCCGACCCTCTGGTGGGCCGGTCTGGGCCAAATGTTACATTAGTTGTCTGTTGGTTATGTATCATTTATGTTTTAAATATGGTGGTGTCGAAAGGGCCTTGTATTTCAAGTATTTGTGTGTCCCTCAACCCTGAAAAGTCAGTAGAGTATCTGCACGCTGGTTGTGGTTGGGCCAGTCTGGGTCAAATTCTGCGAAAATGTCCGGGCCGAATTCTTTCCTCAGTCCAGCCCTGCACCACACAGTAATATCCTCACTATTAAAGGGTATCTTAAAGGGTTACCCGTACGCCAGTTGTTGTTATCATGGTCGTCTGGCAGAGTGAAATGGTCTTACATCTGAACATCATATCAAAAATGTGAAGATAGTTCCCATATACGCTACAGATGTCAAACGATTGAGCCCTGCTAATTCACCCTGTTAATTTAAAGCTGTAATCCATTAAATTGTTTGTGAATACAATGGCATTTTGACCAATCTGTGTACACAGTGCCGTAATAGGGAATGTGTCTCTCTGGTCTTCTATATTGCTATATTACTCACATACACATTATGAACACTAGTGGGGATGTTATGGATGTACATTCTTTAAGCTGACCATTGCTTTCTGCACTTCCCTCCCCAGCGTCGCTAGCGCTGACGTCCTTGAAGTGCTACAATGACTACAAGTCGTCTATACAATGCCAGTGGAGCGAGGACCAGGCAGATCCACCCCTGGAGCTGTGGAACTGGGACAAAAAGTAAGGAAAGAAAGAAAGAAAGAAAGAAAGACAAGGAACTAAGGGCTCAATTTTTGTCACACGCTAAACCCCTTATGATAAGGGGTTTAGCGTGTGACAAAAAGGCAACAAAGTTTAGGGATAAGGGCCTTATCCCTAAACTTTGTTGCCTTTTTCTCTATTTTGAAGAACATTTTTCAATAGTTAAATGGCCAGTCTACAAGCTCACAACGTGTCAATGTAGATTGGCTAGTTGAACTATTCAAAAATGTTTTTTTCAAAATAGTAAAAAAAAAAGGCAAAGAAGTTTAGGGATAAGGGGTTTAGCAGTGACGGAAATGGAGCCCTATGAGTGATGAGAAGGTCAGACGGAAGGAAGAAGGAATGAAAATAATAACAGTTCAATTGATTGATTGATTGAATACTTTATTGGCAGAGATGTGATCAGTACAGGGTACAGTCACACAACGCACAACCAATGGGATAACCGAATAAAGTCCTTGCGGTCTTGTTGCCATTCAGGTCCTGGGTATTCAGTTCATAATCATGACATGACAAATTATAACAATAGTTCAAATCATCATAAAAAGGTAAAAAGGCTAGGGGGCGGGGGGTGTAATCATTTCCTTTCCCTGAATGCTGAATGCTGAAAGAAAGGTGCAGGATTTTCAGGCCTGTTTTAAAGGACGCCAAAGGATTTGGGGGAGGGAGGGGAGTCAACAGATTTGGACCCAGGGACCACCGTCCTGACCGAGAGCAACCTGGGGACCACTACTGTAGTGTCAGCCTATGTGTCATAATGCAAACAGATGAATACTTTTACTATGTTATAAAGTACGATCAATTGTGGTAATGTTTTGGGTCATGATTTGTGTGTCATCCCTTCTGTAGATTGTCGCCGTGTGTTCGCTACAACCCGTCCGGCCTGCAGACAAACGGGACGATCCACTGCGAGTATCGCACCGCGCTGTTCGCCCCATCAAAGTCGGAAACCTTTTTCTTCAAGACCGCAAATCTGACGTCGGTCTCATCGTGTTCCTCCACGCCGTCCAAGCCTCTGAAACTGTCTCAATACCGTACGTTTACAAATCCTATACGACTAATCATTATTTTAATCATAAAACCATTATTTAATAATCATCTTCATTGCAGTTAATTTACACGTGTGTATGTGTGCGTGCATTGCAGTGAGAGTGCGTCCACCAGTGAACTTAGCGTACAGACGTGAAGACGAGTCGCTCCAGTGGTCCAGTCCTTACCCCGCCCACTCCTCCTTGACCACTCAGCTCGTCTACCAGCTCAGCTACAGGCCGGAGGGAAATGACACCTGGGTGGTCGTAAGTATAGCAAAAAAATAACATTCTATCTCTGCTGTCGCGAAGAAGAAATTAACCACCTAACTCCATTTTTGAGGTTCAGAATGAACATTTTGGAGTTAAGTGGTTTCTTCCCGACAGCAGAGCTATGCTATACAGTATAAAACTAGAAAGACACTCAGGGAGCCCCCGACTCTACTTGTTTTGTTATACAGTAGGTTCGTTGTATCATGAGATTCATGACCATACGGCTAAACTTTAACTATTTGCTGTAAACCTTGCTGTGACCAGTATAGCCTATATCATTTTTAAATGGTGCATGTCCTGACCCGACACTGACATTTTAATTAAATGATAAAGGTTGGTTTTACTGTCAGGCACCTAAACCGACCATTAATAACTACACTAGTTTTAAGGCTTAGATAACTAATTGACTGCATGGTCAGCCTTGAGGTGTTTTAGGTGAAGTGAAGTGAAAACACAAACATCTGCACTTTGAGTCTGTTTGTATGCTATGTAATACGGTACTCAAAAAACTCCTCATTGAACACACAAGGATTGTATATTTTATGTTACATGTTTTGCTATCATATTTAAACCTTACTCATATTCATAAGGGTTCTATGTTGAGTCAGTGATATGTATCTGTTCGTATATAGTCACCCAGTCACCTGCAGAGTAATCATTGTGCATGAGCCAATAAGGATATACTGCCAGCAGGGAATCATACAATCATCAACAGTGAGGGGCGGCTGTGGCTCAGGAGGTAGAGCAGGTTGTCCAATGATCCATGGGTCGGCGGTTCGAATCCCAGGTCCTGCTGTCTACATGTCGAAGTGTCCTTGGGCAAGACACTGAACCCCAAATTGCCTCCAATGAGTTGGTTGGTGTGAGCTTGGTTGCCACCATTGGTGTGTGAATGTGGGAAGTGAGGACGCTGGCGTCGTCTGTTCGCCGCTTCACCTCCCAATGAATGAACCATTGTAGAGCGCTTTGAGCACATGGAAAAGCGCTATAAAATGCAATTCAATTATTATTATTATTATTATTATACAATGTGCATCCCTTTAACGGAAACGTCTCTCGCTCTTTCTTCCCTTTTAGATAAATGACTTAACAAGCACCCAGTTGAAGCTTGAGTCAGAGTCTCTGTTGCCAGGCTGTCGCTATGAAGCCAGGGTGAGGGCCCGGGGAACGGTGATAGGCTGGTGGAGTGAGTGGAGCCCCGTGTGGACGTGGGAGACCAAAGAAGGTGGGTGGAAATTTAACTCACTGAGAGTGTACGAATGGAACGGGGGCGGTGCAAATACGTCACCATCCATCATCATCATCATCATCATCACTGGATCAGGGAGTTTTCTACTGTACATCATATACATTGTGGGTTATCAGCGAGCCCACGCAGTTTCTGCAGGAACTGCTTTTCTAGTGTTTCTATTTGTAGGTAGGAATTTAGTTAAGTTTAGTTTAGTTTAGTTTAGTATATATATATAATTTTCTTTCCACTAGTTGAGAAACCGTGAACAGAATGACCGGGTGACCTACAGTATGATGATGATGACAGTCCATGTAATTTACTGTCAAGAAATTCAACAGAAAAAAGGGAGTCTCAAGAGGGGGAAGTTGAGTCATGATTATTAGGACATTTATTATTAGTCAGTGGACCATTGGTTGAGATTGAGAAACAGTGGGATGTTGTATCCACATGGGATGCATATAGAAAGTGATACAAAAGCACTGTTCTTAGCCCATAATCCCCACGCAACACAACAGTGGTCCCCGGGTTGATTCTAAGTCAGGGTGGTGGTCCCCTCGTTCACAATCAGTTGAAAGCCCCTGCAATAAAGCATCTGAATTGAGTTTTCTTTCCCCCTGTTAGTTCATGTGGATGCCGTTACCGTACGTTTTTGGCTGTCAAGCGTTCAAAGGCTTTGACTTTAAACTCAATCCTCGGTGGGTCATAAAGTGCCGCATTGTGATGCTGCATGGGGTGTGAATTGGGTGTAAACTAAAGTCTGCAGCATATCCTGAACGAACAAGAACTTTGCTCAGTGTGGGCAGACACACACACACACACTGTAGAGTGTGTGTATGCGCACATCTTGTTACCGGGGCGGACCGGCCATGGTTGACCAAATCACCCAAATCACTGAATGCTCCTTTAACTTGCCACTTTATTATAGCTGCTGTTGTTTTTTACAGTGCAGACTTCTTTTAGAGCTCCCTCTCTCTCTCTCCCTCTACCATATCTCTTTCATTATCCTTATCTCTTTCTTGCACACGTAATTTCACTTTATACCCCCCC
>OOFJ01129990.1:0-10808 GCA_900323375.1 Benthosema glaciale | reverse complement strand
CCTCCACCCCACCCACCCCGGCCGTCTTGGATCCTAAACAATGGGAGTGGGGTGGGGCCGAGATAGGCCTCTATTCTGATTGGTTCGTTCTCATTGCTAGTCACTCTGATCACAGGTGCTCCTAATTTGAGTAGGTCTATAAATACCAGCTGTACTGACTGCTTTAGACATTGCTGCCAGTTCTGTTTTATCCTGACGGAAGTGTGTGTCCTGCTCTCACTCCAATTCGACCATGTGGTGTGTGTGCTGTGCTACAGTCTAAAGGCTCCTGCATACTCCAGTTCAGGTGATAGCTAATTCACTGTGGTGTAGTTTTTCATCACTTCACCCTGAAGTATATGAAAGGCTTCATTCCAGGGTGAAGTGATAAAAAACTACACCACAGTGAATTAGCTATCACCTAAATTGGAGTATGCAGGAGCCTTTATTATTTGCTGTGTGTAGATGCACAACGGTATGTTTTCCAAACTAGACATTGCAGTTTGTTTGATGATTCTTTTGTTAAACTGCCCGTGTAGTTAATTCAGATTTGTTAGTTTGTTGTACCAGCAAGTTTGTTCTACAGTACCTCATGGGGTGTATTAGCCGCAATTTGCAACTCTAATAATCGGATGAATCTAGAGTTGCAATAGCCTCCATTGACTTCCTACTCACCCAATTTTCATCTGTGATCTGATAGTATTAAATAATGTTAAACTCGCCAACATTGCAGCTATAGGCCAAGCTTGAATTATCCTCTTTTGAACTGCAAGCGTTTGTGTCATAAAAATCCACAGTATGAATCCACTGTATGAGCTACTTGTACTCTGTCAAGAATATTATTTCTAAGTGCACTCGTTTTTTTATTAACGGGTCGCGCTGCTGGCTCCTGCATTATGTGCAAATGTGAAACAAGTGGTACACAGGGCCGTTCAGTGACTTACGACGAGTGCTTCCATATAGAATAGTACGCTGATCGATTGTTATTAGACCAACCGACTGACCGACCAACCGAGCGACCGATTATTGATGATGTACTGATTTGTTTGGCTGCAATGTTAATTGATTAATTTATCAGTTTGTTAACAGTTAAATTAGTATTATAATATTATTGGATATTGATTGATGGATTTATAGCATGTGTTTAGTTTGTATTTGATCATTTATCAATCTGTTTTGAATTGTACTGGTGTTATGATGAAAGGTTTGATATGATTATTATTATTGATTGATTGTAGTGTTTGTCATATCGTTTCTGTAGGGTGGAAAAAAACGTGCAAGTCCAAGACTATACATTAGAGCAGGGGTTCTCAACCCCTGGGTCGCGAAATTATTGTGGGGGGTCCCCAGATGATTTTCAAAAAAAAAAAAAAATTGAGAGTCTACATAGTACACAAAGTGCATGCATACACTTTCCTTAATGATTATATCTGGTTTTAGTATATATTTTCTCTATTATTAAGGTTATTGTAGCGGTCAATTTGTAATGGTGGTAGGGAGGGAGGCGGGGCGGGGGTCGCGATACATGGCCAAAGCATTTCCGGGGGTCCCCAGCCAAAAACGTTGAGAACCACTGCATTAGAGAAACAGTGAAAATATCAGATCTACAAGCTCACAATGCGTCATGATGTGATGCGACACATTGTGAGATTGCAGATCGCCTCTTGTCACTACTTTTGTTTTCTTGACACTCTGGTATGATGAAGTATGGCATTATGACGAATACAAAGGTTTAAATTTGATATTTTGATATTAGGATGGCGATATTGCTCAGTTTTGAATTACGTGGCATGTACTTACATGAAACAAATGCAAAATATTGATTTAACTGAAACATGAATTATTGTGATATTAAAAAATAATAATAAATAATAATGAGACAATATGTATATCGACGAGACAAACGTTTACACTGCAATATTTTCATTATTATTTTTTCTGGCGAAGGTTACAGGAGTGGTCGATTTATGGTATGTGTTATCTGAAATATCAGCTCATCATATAACTCAGGGGTAGGCAACCTTAGGCACCTTAGGGTGATGACTGGAACACTGGCATAAGTGTGAGCCTTTTATCTTTTAAAATCATATATTGAAAAAACGTTTAGTCCGTTAAATTCAGTCCACTCTCTCTTCTATACTGGCGTACAAAGTTAAAGTGAAGTGGGACAAATAATTTTTCGACCACGGTCGAGATCATGGATTCCACAATGCCACCCCAGACTTTCGGGTCCCTCAATGCAAGTGTGTCCCTTGCGATGACATCACAGAACGACAGTTTTCTACCTCTGGTCTGCTTTGAGGCAGGATTCCAGAGAAGAAGGGAAGATATAATCTCACTGTCAGCTCTGTAGCAGTGGCCGGCAAATTGTGTTCTTCTGGATCGGACTAGTGAAGAAACACATGTATGCCGTATATTAGATTTATCGATGGGTGGCTCTTCCAAGAGACCCAAAAGACACAAACCCTGAACCCTAACCTCACAGGAAGCCACTGGTTAGTTTTAACCTGCCACGGGTTAGTTTTAACCTGGCACGGGATAGTTTTAACCTGCCATGGGTTAGTTGTAACCTGGCATGGGTTAGTTTTAACCTGCCACTGGTTAGTTTTAACCTGGACATGGGTTAGTTTTAACCTGCCACGGGTTAGTTTTAACCTGCCACAGGTTAGTTGTAACCAGCCGCACATGTCAGCAGTGATGTTGTTGTTGGACTAAATGCCTGTCAGTCTGTTAGTATATAACTAACGTATACAGCCTTGTCAGTGCAGCATGTCAACGACAGAGCAGTCAGTGTACTTTGACCAGCCTGTGCAAACAACACTAGTGTGTGTGTGTGTGTGGGGAACGGCTAATGTTTCATATTATACTAAAATCTATACAGTTTAGTTCTATAGAGCTGCATTTGAACGTGGACATCGTACAGAGCTGACCATGGCGGAGCGGAGCAGCGTGCAGATGCAGAGCGGACAGCCTGAGTTCGTGCAGTTTAACAACCTGGCGTGTGAGACGACGGGAGGCAAGGTGACTGTTATGTTACTGCTGTGTGTTTATCTGCCGTCATAAAAAACGCCAGCGTGACACTAATGTCATAAGAAAAAAAGAAAAGAAAAAAAAGGTTCAGGACCACCCGGCTGCTTTTGTGAGCTTTTATAAGGGTCACAGTTCATGACAAAAGATGTTTTATCATTGCTGTTGGGGCAGAAACCGCTTATGTTATGTCTCTGTATGTTATCCCATTCAGGATGCGAAACCCCTTTTGGTGTTTTAAGCAATATTATGTTATACTTTAGCTATTTATTTTTTTAATTGTGAAAATGTGGCCCAAATCTTCATATACATATTATTTCAGAGTGAAAGTATTTAACATTATCAACATTATCTTCAGATGGGGGTCGGTGGCCGATATCATTTCTGGGTTCCTTGACATGGGCAAGACCACTTTTTTTGAGTTTTTTTTTGTGTAGTTACCTTGCTGTGGTGTAATTCCAAATGTGGACCAGAAATTAAAAAGAAATGTTCCAGTGATTAGAAAGAATTAGTTCAAAATATGCTCCTCATTGACTTGCATTGCACACTAAAACGGCTCTCAAAGTCACTATTTTAGTATGTAAACAAACACAAACAAAGTTGATTCAGACACTATAGAGCATCACCATAACTCATGCAGCTTTTGTTTTTCATAAAAATGTTACCTTCCTGTTGATTTGTCCATTTTATTAGAAAGAAAACCCTGACTATATCTGTAAGAAAAAGGCGTTGAGGGTTGATTTCACCCCAAAACCAATCTGCAAATTGTAAAATCAACAGGAAGGTAACATTTTTATGAAAAACAAAAGCTGCATGAGGCTTTCACTCATTGGAAAAGTATACTTTCGATATTGAAAGTATATTTTCAATGAATCACTATTTTGTTTTGTTGTGAAAGGGTTAAAGAAAGTATAGGAAAAATATATTTAAGGTATGTTTAAGTAGATCTGATAGTTTATTTTAGATAACAAAGTATATTATAAGCACATTGGTAGTATATTTTGGTAAGTATGGTATTATCAATATAAGTATGGTTTTTCAAAGTATATCTTAAGTTAAACACTACTCCTTTGTCATGCAAGGGTTAAAAAGTATGGAAAAATATATATTTAGGATATGTTTTAGCAAATATTAAGTATACTAAGTACAACTTAGGCGGTTTCAAAATAACACAATTTAAATTCAATATGTTTCAAATACAAATAAAGTACATTTAGTATACTTTCAAAACGTATATTAAGCATTTTTTTTTCCCACCTGGGATACCACCAGTCTCATCAACCAGGGTTTCCTTTTAACCATCAAATGTCTTGAAGCAGACTTGGCTGGCGTAGTCTGGAGGAGAAACCCTTTTCACGATCCAGGGGACCGTCGGAAGGATGCTGCTGTACACAGAAGGAAAACTGCCGATAATGTAGTAATGTAGGACGGTCGAACCATACAGGTTCCAGAGGCCGTCCTTCTCACACATCAGATATCCACGAAACTGAAACAACAACAAGAAGTAGTTTGTTTTTTTCAGTGTGTTTTATGTGATACATATCGCGGTTATGTTTCCATCTCTGTCTCACCAAGTGTATAAGAGCATGCACATCCACTCTAGCCCAGGTGCTGGACAAAAGGCAGTACATCAAAAATTAAATAGCGTCCGCAACACTGGTTAAGGATGGAGTGCCATGATTTTTGTACTTTTTCTGTTTTGCATGTCTATGGAGTTGACATTACCCTAATACACCCCCAGGTGTGGTTATAATATTCAAATATGTCTTCCCTGTGTATTTTTGGTGTCTTCCTGGAAGCTGCAAGCCTTTGAGTCAAATGGCCCAATCGAAATAACACCATTTTAGTGACATCACAACCCGTAACCCCTCCCACAATATCATACAAGAATGATCATGTTTTAGGAGGGAAAAACATCACGGCACTCATCTTTAATGAAAAATGTTGTCTCAGTAAAACACCCCCCCCCTCCCCTATCCCCTATCCACGGGAGGTGCAGTGCACCAAATCATTATGGGAATTGTAGTCCAGGAAGCAGTGTCAATGACATCAGAGACATTGGGCTCGCTGCTAAAATCTGAAACATCTAAAACCATTCTGTAACGATACACATATTTCCCACTCCTATAATCACACAATACCATTACATAACCCACTACCACATGTATATACGCACCCTCAATACATATTCACAGTTATCATTTAAGCATAGAAATATATTCACACACCATGCATGATTACATTATTATAGTACACCCCAATCTCCCCTTCTTCAGGATCTTCATTCCTGAAGAAGATCCCAGTGATCGAAACGTTGAATTAATAAACCAGAGGAGCTGAGTTTTTACATTAACCAGTGTTGCGGACTCTATTTCTTTTTGATCACATCTCTGTCTCACTCACCAGGAAGCTGTGCCTCTCGATCAACGTCCCATTGGTCCCAGTAGCGGCGGTACAGATGAAAGTGTCTTCGTCGATGCGTGTTTTGTTATGTCCAAGGTTAGCAAAGTCCTGTCTGCACTGATCTTTTGTGATGGACATGGCAGAAAACTCTTTGAGCTGGTAAGTGTACGTAAAAGTGCCATTTACTGCAGGGGAAAACACACAAGATTCAAGATTATTCTATTCCATAAAAAATTACATTATGTTTTAACCACTTGTTTACCTAGCCTGACTCCGCCACCTTGGGGGCAGCAGTGCGTTCCTTCTACTGCACCCCGTCTGGGAACTTACCGGGAGAGTTGATGCCCGGCCGAAATCTGCTCGGAGCCCATACGCGGCCGCTAGAGGCGGGATCAATGCAATACTGATGACATATTGAAACTGTGCCACACCGCGAATGTAAACAACAACCTAACAAGACTACAATAATATGGATATATCGTTTCTTTTGTCCCGCTGTTCTCCCGCATCGAATCTGCTGGAAAGTTCCCAGATCAAGGTAAGAGGAGGGAACTTGTGAACTCGTACTACCGCAATCTGGCGGAGTCAGGTTATTGTTTACCTACAATGACACGTCAATTTCACACATTTTCAAAAAATCTATAAGGTCACAACATGTGATGTGAGCTTGTGGATCTATTTCACTCTGCATATTGACCTGCTTCCTATATGCCCCATACGTCTTCCTCTTGCTGTGTTGCCAGATAAACAAGAGGAACAAGCATATAAAGTAATGGTTGAGACGAAGCAGTGAACGTCCTGAATGACACAAAAAAACAGTCTTACCCAATACCCAATTTTTCTGTTGTGTGAACACAAGGCTGCAGCAGTCTTGTGTTCATACCGCTATGGCTCTGGTCTCAGCCACCCCGGTGTATTTTTTGACTTTCCGTTTCTCTCCAAACGTTGAATGTTGCCGCCACTGTTTGAGCAGCCATAATTAACTACACAGGTTCATCCCGACTTTCTGGGCATATTTGTAAAGTTAGTGTTAGTAAAAAGCAGGTAAAAGAGTAACGTTTGAGCAGACTATAACACCAGTCAATTTCCCATTCAATGTAGTAGAAGGACTGACTGTTTAACCCCCAGATATGTGGGTCTCCGCCTACAGGAAATACGTTAGCTGCGACCATGAGACCCGTTTCTGAGTTGGTCTATAGGCCCCACTGGGCAATAGTCGTCTTTTAGACATCTAAATATTCGTCTAAATCAGGCGTAGGCAATTAAGTTTTGCCTGGGCCTTTTGAGGACCCAATGTGGGGGGCCGGACTGCCGGCGCAGAACCTTTGGCCTTTTTTTGCGACTGTAAAGACGAAACGGAAGTGGGGAGGAATCTCCACTTCTGCTTTATATATTACTCCTGATCAGAGCTCCAGACTGTATGACGGAAGCATTTATATTTTACTCGTGATCAGAGCTTCCGTTGCTCCAGACTGTACGACGGAAGCATTTATATTTTACTCGTGATCAGAGCTTCCGTTGCTCCAGACTGTACGACGGAAGCATTTGGAAAGTAAGAGAGGCAATAGTCTGGCCTCGTGAGACTAATGGCTAATGTTGGGTACATGTCTGGCTCCATCCCAGGTCATGAAAACTCTGCTGTGATTGGTCAAAGAAAGACAGCAGAAGTACAAGGACGTCAAGGAGAGTAGTGACACTCCCGTTGACTCCAATAGAACGCCTGGGAAGCGGAAGTGCTCTACTGTGCTCATTCCATCTCAATGGGACAGTTCCACCAATGTTTGGAACTGTAGCCAATATGCACCCGCTCTGTCGGCGAGATCAAAGCGTGTGGCCACTCTCCTTACACCACGTAAGTCCCGTTGCAGTACGTGGTGATCATTGTGACCAATCAAATGCCTTGTCAACCTGTATGAATGTATGTTTATGTTGTTTCCTCACCTATCCGCCGGTCCCCAGGTACCCAGTCAGTTATCATGCATGTCAAGTTAGCAGGAAAGTCAACAGCCTCTGGGATACACACAGGCTTAACATTCTTGTTAAACTTGACAGGACTGGACAGTTTGGCCACAGTGTAAAAACGACTATAATAGTCGGTGCTGTGCCGGTGCTCGAAGACCTACCAGAGAAATGACAGGCACATGTTTATATTAACCACATGGAAAAAGAATAAGAAAAAAAATGAAAGAAATGAAGAAGCTCGGATTGACTGAATTGGAGAGCACAGGGGTGCTCAAAGGCTCTTAGCCCCTAAGCTCCCAGTGATGCCTTTTGGATACATTTGTTATTTTAATTAATTACTTAATTAATATATATATTTTTCTGTTCTTTTTTCAACTAATCATCAGCATAGATGTTCATTGTTTAGTCTTTCAATGCCATTGTTCATGATATTTGCATATAAATACCCCCCACAGAGGCAGACATTCAGTCAAGTTAATTGCACTCTGGACTTAGTGCAATTTTTAATGATTATTAACCTCTGACCTTTAACCTTTAACCCTGATAAAAGTAAGTTAAATACCTGCAATATATATATTTTTGTGATCATTAGAATGTCTAGAACATGTACAATTATTTTTTTTAAATTATTTTTTTATTAATTAATTAATTAATTTCCATATCACTTTTTTGCAAGTAGAAATATGTTTGGTTAATGGTTTTCCATGAGGACACAATGGCTAGTTGGAATTGGAATTCTCCCAGACACTCAGTTCTCATACACAACTTTCACTTCAGTAACACTAGTGTAAGGTGTTATGTGTGTAAATTAACCCTCATGTTTAAGTTACAATATTGGCAGCAAAGAGACAAGGGGGGGTGGGCAGCGGGGGTATCCAGGTCAGACTGGAATCCAGACCGCTGCAGTATAAGATCAGACTTTACTGTAGTGGTCTTGTTATAAATATGTGACTCCATCCAGAGAGGCCAAACATCACATTTAGACCAGCAATGTGAACACAGTTTGTAATAGAGCGCCAAAGTAATAGAGCGCCATCTCATAGTCCTGGAGCCGAAGGGGGATTTTTGTCTGAATGTGGTTTTGTACGTTTAACTAAAAATAAGAAATAAATTACTAATTCGGCAGCAGTACCAGTCAGCTGATTAATCATGACCATGAGTGAAAACGGCCGGGATGATTCGTTTTTTGTTTATATTTCAAACACAGTTCTTATATGAAGGAGACCTAAAATCCCCGTATGGGGATTACAATGCAAATGAAAAGTACAGCATGAACCTGTGGACCTAGCACCCTCTAGCGTTAGACTTTGGTGCTCTGCAGTTACTGCATGCAATGATTATTAAATTATGTTCTGACTCTACGTTCGTACCTTTTCTACCTCGATTTTCTGGATGTCTTCGGAGGTCGAGGAAATATTGTGGGCTCCTAGAACCACAATATCGCTGGAAAAGACAACAGAAGCAAATGATTATTTCACCTTAATTGCATTATCAATAAGTAGGCTAACTATTTAACCCTTTTAAGGCCAGGTGCTTTATTGATGTATATAATTAATTTTGGCTGGTGACGTAATTGGCGTAATTGCTTCATTTGTTTGATTTGTGGCATTAATTTAGCAGATTAGCGATTTCTTAGCATTTATTGCTAAGGCGGGTCTCACTCACCTAACATTGGTAGAAATCGCCAGGTGCACGCGCGTACACGCATGCACGCGGTCCGTATGTCCATTGCTGATCATAATGCGATCGATTTGATAATTATTTTATAAAGTTATCATAATAATTAATGTACTTAGCGATCCAGGCCTTCTCACTGTTTCTGGAACATAGCGGCCGTATCCGGTGAGTGATCCGGTTGAACCGGAAGCGCTTGGCTGCTCCGATCGCCTATTGGCCGATATTTCCGGAAGTGTGACGTCACGGGTCACACTCCCACCACCACACAGCACAGCCAGACAGGGAGATCACAACGATCTCCGGTAGAAGATCGCAACTGTATTCTATTGGGAGTAAATTGATGAATCATGAAAATAGCGGCCTGGTAGCGGTAATATAAGCTTAATTGGTGGCCATTAAAGGGTTTTAATATGTGTACACATTGTCCGTTCATTTGACATATTTAACAACTTAAGAACCTACATACTTTGTTGAACAATGGATATCGAAAAATTGCCGATCTACAAGGTACAGAACACGTTGCTGTGGCACGTTGTGAACTTGTAGATCAGCTGTTTTCGCTACGAGCTTGAGCGTTTCCGTCCATATCGTGACATCTCGCATCTAGAATGACCAATGACCAGTGTCGGGTGTAACGAGTAACGGAGTAGCGTGTTACCTTAATCGGATTATTTTTGTCGGTAACGAGTAATATAGCGACACTAGTCCTACAAATTAATAATAATAATATTACAGTTACTGGTCTGGTCGCTTTGGCCGTTACTCACTGCTTTCAGGAAGGGAGATGAGTTACGCCACTTGACTGTGAGCTAAAAATGTGCGGTGGAGGAGCAGCAGCTTTTATTTATTACAGACGTGCTGCCGTCAACGCAGCTTTACGGCAGACACGCTCTACGTTACTGTCTGTCGTGTGACGCAAACTAAGGCAAAGCACTTATTTTCACCACACAGCTGCGGTAGATTGAAACGTTTCTTCCTACCTTTGAGTTAGATGATAGATCCAATTGACTTTTCCATATTTCCATGCATGTACTAAGGGTCGTTTTCACCAAGAAAGATTAAATAAAGCTTAGTTTAGTGTTAATCACGGATTTGTTGATCAAGGATTAATTTTAATTCGAGTTGTGTTGCACCACTTCATTTTAAGCATTGCTTAACAGATCTGTGATTAAATCCTTAACCTGTGATTAAAATCCATTAAACTGAGATTAAAACTTTAAACTGTGATTAATTAATGGATTAAACATTGTTGTGTGTCCGCCATCTTGGTTTTTAGCTGTAAACAAACAGCAGCCTTGAGCCTATCATTAGCGTTACTATTTCATTCACATTTGAGAATGTGGGAAGCAGCTTATGTTTTAATTAAATTAAATATTGTGTCAGCAGCAACAAATATAGTAACAATATAAGATATATGCTGCCATGTTTACATTTAAACCACCTCACCAGCTGGTTTAGAATTGAGCCCTTATTGCTACTTAAATCAAAGTTTAAAGTAGTGGTGCAACAGGTTTGACATTAATCCAGGTTTACTGTGAAAATTAAACTAAGATTAAAAACAAAACAAAACCAAGATTAAAAGGATGGTTTAAAACTAAACCGGATTAGTGAAAACTAGGTTTAAAGTTTGGTGCAACTGGATTCATAGATAAACCTTGATTTAATCCAGATTAAGGCTTAATCTTTCTTGGTGCAAACGACCCGTAGATCTATGGATTCTCTTACTTGATCAGACGTGGTTGTTGTTTAATTTGTAAATT
>OOFJ01129987.1:0-16177 GCA_900323375.1 Benthosema glaciale | reverse complement strand
CCGTTGTGGCATAGTCAAAGGCTCCGCGATGTCAACAGTGACACCACTTGAGTCATAGCTAGAGAGCTACACGCTACACCCCCTCCTGTCTTCCAGTCAACCCCACTAAAGATGCCTTCTGCTTCAACTTTGGTGAGCGGGATCGCACACTGTTACGACCTGGAGGAAAAAAAAGACATCACCCCCCCTGTGTGCGTGTGCGTGTGCGTGTGCGTGTGCGTGTGCGTGTGCGTGTGCGCAATTTATGTCTTCCCAGCGTTACAAACGCATCCTGGGATGAGGCGGCCGCAGGCCGCCGAAATTCTAGTTCTTGTAAACAAGTGTAAAGCTTTATGGTGTCGTCCGCAGTTAACAGTTTTGTTTTGAGTTGTACTTGACATGTACTGTAATTCTCCAATTTGTTAATAAACTCTTCAATCAATCAATCAATCAATCAATCAATCAATCAATCAATCAATCAATCAATCAAAGGATAGATTAGATAACCAGCTGTACTGGCCCTGTGGTGAGTATCCGTCCGGAGACTAGGAAGTCGGGGTTTGATCCCACATAGGCCTACTATAAAAATGGGACCCAATGCCTCTGATTAATTGGCACTCAGCTTTAAGGGGTACAATGGGGGTAAGTTCCTGCGACTTAGGCTGGTTTCACACTGGCAGCCAAATGTAGCCTGAATCAGATCTGTGTCACTTCAAGATAAAAATCAGATTTGCTTATATAAGTTTGAATGGAGACAGGTCACATGGAATCAGATTTTTTCAAATGTGACCTGGGTCACATCCTGAGGATCTGAGGTGATCTGACCTGAGTCTGAATGCGATGGCCAGATGAAGTGACCCAGGTCACATATCAAACTAAGAAAAAGATAAACAAACTGTTCAAAACGTCACTAGCAGCACGACCTGAGTGCTACTGACGTGACGTCATTACAGGGCGCGAGTATTTTGACTAGTGGCACGCTGAGAGAAAAACAACAGAAGAGAGAAGAGAAGAAAACGTTGAACGTCGAAGTTCAACTGTCGCGTGTCTGTTATGTTGTTGTTATGTGTCTTCTGTTGTTGTCACTTGGCTGTCGCATTTCCTCCTGACGTAATAATCTAGCGCCGTCGAGGCATGACTACTACGTCGTTACCACGGTAACCAAGGCGGATATGCCGACGCAGCGCGGCTTGGGGGCGAGTTGTTAAAAACAGTCTGAAAGCACAGATCGGATCTGGGTCACTTGCAAATGGTAGTGTGAATGGACGGGCCACATGAATCATGATCAAGAAATCCGATCTGAATCGGATTTGTCTTCATGTGACTGCAGTGAGAAACCGGCCATACTAGCATCATGTCCAGGCGGTGTACTTGTACATCAAGTCACCTCACGCTACAGAAATAAAAGATAGCTTGGGTCTTGGGAACCGTTAGTTCCCAAGGTTGCTTACTTAGTAGTAGCTCCTGTTATAATGTGGTATTCCATGTAATGCATTGTATAACTACCACTAATGAAAGACCCTATGCTACATTGCTTTTCTTAGGTGGTGCGTTAGAACCACCAATTCATTTGCATATGTTTGGCTTTCATTGTTCCAGAGTCTGAGCTGGTGATTTTCTTGGCTGACCTGAAGACGCCTTACTTCAAGCCCAAAGTTCACGTCCATAAAGAATTGTTGCCAAGGTGAATCTGTTTGTTTCATGTTGATACATTTTTTTTTACAAAACATTATACATTTCCCTTTTATTTTGTGTAAAAACAATTTGTGGTAATAGACAAAATACAAGCTCACAACAACATATCACATCCCGATCCCGGCATGTTGTGATATGCAAATGCATGAGTCCGTAAAAAGGAACATTCAGTTTAAAACTCAGAGATTAATAATAATAAAAAAACAAATACATACAAAATTCATGTAGACATGTTACATGTCAAGCTTCATAAACAAGTTCAATCTATTTCACTTATTTCATATCTTCCCTGTTAAATTTGTGTTTACAAAGCCTAAAAGCCAAACAGCAAAAAAGGTGTTAACAACAATTATTTGTGACAACCTAACTGACGGGGGGCGGAACAGAGAAACGTTTAGCTTCTGTTGAACACAGTCATGCTTATCCTGGCTCTCCTACCTTCTTCCTGGTGGCAGTGACTCCGTCATCACCAGTGTGGTTCCTGGAGACTACGATGGGGACTCTCAGATGGACGTGCTCCTCACCGTTCAGCCCAAGGCCAAGAAGAACGACGACACCACCATTTACATCTTCTGGGGAAACAACCGCACGCTGGGTACAGTTCCACCAACACTATTATGTGAAATCTCCCTAGTGAGAAAATGGCAATCTTTATTCTATAAGTTGAACAATGGTGGTGTATCTAATGGATTAACTAGAAATATATGTGATTGGCGGTTCTGAAGGTAGTTACTGTAGGTTTCATGGTGGACTGGTGTCTACTGTCTACATAGCGGCTTAGCCCATGTGCTATGATTTGTCTAGTTTTGAGGGGACGGACATCCCACAAATTGAAAATCAAACGAAACAAAAACGGTATACTGTTAAATTTGCACAAATTGAATACTGTTGACATGACCTTCCCTATTGAAATCAAAGTTTAAATGGTCCCTGTGTGTGTGTGTGCTGGCGCAGGTGGATTCTGGGTAATTGACAGTACACAAATACATTCATTATAGGGATGCTCCGATCAGGTCTTTTGGGAAGGGGAGAATGTTTAGGCCTGTCACAAAGATGCAAAATGATATACTATATATCAGACTTTTGTACCACCTAAATTGGCTTCTCCAGATCAAGTCATTTGGAGAGAGGTCATTTGGAGGCCGATCACCGATCGGTGGCCGATTGATCGGAGCATCTTTAATTAATTGCCACTGATGTCGAAAGGATTTGTTTTGGATTTGTGTGTTTGTTTAGGATTTGCGTGTACAGTACTGCACACTGAATATACAATGTTCTGGATGACTTGGCCTTTGTCCACGCCATTAATAATTAATAGGGATAATGCTTATATTGTGTTTGAGGTCATACTCTTGTTTCTTGTGCACTTTACTCCCCAGACGGTAGTTTCCTTGAGTTGAACAAGACCTTTAGTGACCAGCCACTCGTCATGGAGTAAGTACAGAAACATTTACAGCACGTTTTGAACAATTCACAATACATACAGTACAACACAGTCTCTGCCACTGCGGTGTAGACAACCATATGCCTCACCTGGAGATGTCATCTCTTTCAGTTCTCTTCCTAAAAGGCAAATGTCAAACATCAAGTGCAGTTCAATGCATGTCACAGAAGAGGTTAAAAGACGGGAGGATAAAAAATAAAAATCAAAAAACTTTAAGGAATACCCATTGGACACTGGCCTACGATGGAGCGATTCAAGTTGGACATGCATTCAAATACACCCAGTTATTATGTCTGTCCCTAAGTTTTATGCATGCCTAAATAATGGAGTCTATGCAGATCAGGTCATTGTGATCAGTCAGAACAGGCCAGCTCCATATATGGAGATTTACAATTTCTACAATTTAGGCATTTAGCAGACGCTCTTAATCCAGAGTGACTTACATAAGCATGAACAAAATAAAAGCATGGTAATACATCATATACATACAAAGTTAAAGTAGTTAATCAAACATAAGCTAAGAACGTCACAGAGGTGTCCAGAGTCTGGGCAGGGGCTCTTGAGGCTTTTGTGCGGGTTCTGGACAACCAGCGATCCCTGTGGTGGTGTGGAACACGTGTGTCAATTTTGAAGTCGGTGAGGCAAACGGTTCTCGAGTTATGTGGATCACAGACGTACATACTACATACAATACGTACTCAAATACATATGGATATAAAAGCACATAATTCAGAGACTCCAGACACCCCAAAACATGTACTCTTATTTACTTTTTGGGTGTACTCTCAGATATGTATTTCAGCCTAACATTCTTTTATTTTGATTGTTGACAATGTCCACCATACTCAGACTTTCCACCAACCTTTGATACTCACTAATGTTTTAATAAGACGACAGAGACCCCTCATTTAAGTGAAAGCATTTTCCCTCTTACAGTTTCAACGGGGACATGATCCCAGACATCTTTGGAGTCATCCAAGGCTCATCTACCGAGGTCTGCTATCTCACTAAAAGGTAAGCTGGTTTCACAGTGAGTGTACCATAATACATGTTGGGTTTGGTGATTAATGATTATTTATTTACGGTCAGGCCAAGTGCAGACAGTCAGGTCAGTCCCTACCTTTCTAGGTGTTTGTCTATTTATGCAACATTTGTATTGGCGACGGTATGCACACAGAGTGCCAGGTTGGATTTTAAGTAGTCTTTTATATTGATTGTTTTTTATTTTTTACTACTTATTCTGTACATCTATCTATAACCATATCCTTGTTTCGTCCTTACCTCTGTGCTGCTATGACAACTAAACTCCCCTCGGGGATCAATATACTGTAGGCGTATCTGTAAAAGTTGGCCATTCCAATTTCCCATGGACAATTGGACCATCACCCTTGTCCTCTGACTTTGCGAATGGTTGTGATTCTTTAAATATTCTAGACACATTCTCTCTGTTGCTCTCTTACATTTTAGCCTCCGGGCCAAAAAAAGACAGAATGTCATACTGTAAATAGAAACGGAAATTACATGACATGGGGATTACACTTTGTCTCGCTATTTGCCCTGCAGAATTCAGGATTGTCAAAAGGCGCTGAGTTCTCCTGTGACGATGCGCGTCCCTCATTCTAACGCCTTCATCGACCTCAACAAGGACTTCACCGCCGGTGAGTTGGCACAGTGTGATGGGGATCATGAGTAGTGTATGTTGCCGTGTCCACAGAAAGTACTTTATGAGCTGCACATTGAGGAGCGCTTTGGATATGATGCCCACATCACTCACATGCAGCATTTATTAACACCCGCAACATTCAGACCGATCAACCGTTGCTGTGCTTGAATGTCCCGATCTGTGCTATTAGCACAAATAGCATAACAATCGTAAATGTCTTTACCATAGAAAAGCATGGCAGACTGGCACTGCCAGCTCAAAAGGCGTTCTATGTGGACACAGCCCCTAAAAGTCTCTGGATGGAGTCAGGAGGCGTTCGCACACAGCAGCATTGTCTATTTCGGTGTCAGTTTCCATCTAGGCCGATGCGGTATCTGTATTGTCTGTGTCTCTGCAGTGCAGTATGGATGTGGATGGTTATACAATCCTGTATGTACAGATACTTGAGGGCTGGTTTTAATGGAAGCAATGCTGTTGATTTGTTGTGCTTTCTTGCCTCGGGCAGTATCCTAGTATACCCCCCTCTTCAACCCCCAGGTGGATGCCTACAATTATACTAGGTGAGGCATCAGTGAGAAGCCTCCTTCCGTTCGACGGACAGAAAATCCTTCTAAAAACGATGCGTGCATGGATTATTTATGTAGTTGAAGTAAGCAAAGCTTTGGAATTTGAGAAACTATACTGTGGTTTTAGGTTTAGTATATGGAACCAAAGAGTGAGCGACGTTTTAGTGACAGACGGTGTGGATGTGCTCTGCTCTCATGCCGTTCCATGATTTAGTGAAATTACTGGTGATAAAACACATCATGAAATTCATTCACCTGATATTATTCTGCCACGGAATGGCCTGGTGGCTATTTTATTTTAAATCCTGCGCCGATCAGTGGCCAGGATTAACGTTTTGCCCAGGATTTACTTTTTGGAGTGGGCTGATTTATAAGCCCTCTAGGGTTTCTTACCACAAATGCATCAAATATGATTTGTTAAACATTGCCATTTTTCTGTTATTGTTGTCTGTAAACTGCCTGTGGCGTGGCAATGTTTTAGTCGTGCCATGTGTTTCCATAGTGTCTTTTGCTTGCTTTTAAACTTAATTTTGCAGTGTGTGCAATGATGTGGTGGGCAGAGACACTATCCAGTCAGCTATACCACTGTGCCACGGCTCTTTAATCATTTCTGAACACGATGCATGGCTTTTCTCACTGGTCTAAGTCACCCACCAGGGTGCCGTGTATTGTGATGACATCTCAGATTACAGCCATTTCAAGACTAGAGTGAATCTTCTGCAATGGAGATCAAACTGTTAGAGGACATTGACAAAGCGTTGGCGTTTATGATGTGTTACTGCACCATCTGTGTGAGAGAGAGAGAGAGAGAGAGAGATGATTTGCAGTTTCTCTGTTCTCTCTTGGCTCACTAAGTAGCACGCTGTCAGTCAGACTTACACACTTTTTTTTTGTTATTTTTTTTTTCCTGACACTAATCCTCAAATTTCAGACAATCAGGGATCATGTCCAGTTATCATACAAACTTCAGGCATCTCCTTTGTTTTTACATTGATGTGGGTTTTGTCATCTCAGGTTGGAATTTAAATGGAGCATATCGTTGCTTGCATGTCGAATGTCAAAAACTCACTTTTCAGTGTTAAACATATGTAAGCTCAAAAAAGGACACAGGACTTGTAGATCTGCTATTTTTGATACTTCTTTGAGACACTGTATGGGCGAGAAGGGAAAAGAAAACATACAAAGTAAAAATACTGTATGAAGAATTGGAGATAAGAGGTTGCTTCCCAACAGCGACAATATTTAAATGCACATGTATCTCTCTTGTGAACTTGGGACGCGAGTTGAACACACTACCTTTACTCCATCATCTGAGCTGTAGAGACTATACCAGGGGTTCTCAACCTTTTTGGCCATTCTTTACCCCTGTAAATGCTTTGGCCATGTCTCGCCTGTGTTAAAGGTGGAAGAATTGGACTTGCAAGATCGGGGTTACTTATCTTCTCCATCCGTTTTTAAGCATTAAAAGCCATCAAACACAATACATACACAATGTTTGGCCTCATAAACCTTCATTAGTGTTGAAATGCATACTGTATGTTATTATGATGACTAGTCTGTGAAATTGAACTAGGGTTCGGGTCTTCAATGTGTTTCATGCCATGGACCCCTTAGCTGAGCAAGAGATGAAGGAGGGACCCCCACTACATCAAAATTGTGTTTTGTTAGATTTCATAGATAGCTTTTTATTGTTTTCATCCATCACTGTTGGACTCTCTATTGTCACCTGACCGTAGGCTCTGTACTTGGTATACTCTTTTTTTCCCTTCTCTACAACAATCTCAATCACCGGAAATGTGCTGATTCACCAAACTACAAGCTCACAACGCACCATGCTGCGATGCTTTGTGAGCTTGTAGATTCGCTATTTTCTCTATATTTTTTTGTAGATTAGCAGTCTCTGTTAGTCTGCCATCCATCTGCCTGCTTCTAGACACTGTGTACAGCTCAGAGGAGGGTATGGGCATTGTTCCCTTCCTGGAATGATGGACCACTCTGGACGCACACACTCACGCACGCACGCACGCATGCGGTCGCACACAATCTCAACAATGAATCCTGGCACAAGGTTTCTATTCTAATTGTCAGTCTCTGTAGCTGTCAGAGCCAGAGTTTGATACATCACGTGGCATATTCACGCACGCACACACGCACGCAGTCGCACACATATGCACACACGCAGCTAGTGATCATTAATGGTGTCTTAAAAGCCTAAGCATGTTCAGCTGTGTCCGGATTTGGAAGAAAGAAAAAAAAGGCTTCTCTACATCTGGTGATGTCGGCCTGTATGTGGGGGAGCAGATGGAGGGAGGGAGAGCAAGAGCGGGATGGAGTAGGTGGCAGAGAACGGCAGAGAGATGGAGCAAAGTGGGAGGGAAGTGGTGGATGAATTGATTGGAAAGAGAAAAAAAAAACCAAGGAAAACAAGGGAAGTGATGCTGTGGGATGGAGTGGGCTGCACATAGCTCTTCTCTGACCACCTGCTCATACGAGCACCAGCGGCTGCAGCCTCCCAGCCAAGCTTCAACTGGGACGGCCTGCTGGGAGCGGGCCTAATCAGCCCACTAACATTACATCCTGCTGCCTGATTGCGTACTGGGCTTTTTGGAACCATCTCATCTGCACAGTGAACCTGTTAATTTAACTCTGAATGTGTTACAAATCGAACCAAATGGTCCCTAACCAGGCGGCAAGCATCCGCTCTCGTAAATGAAGCCAACACGGAAGTCGTTGAAACACTGCAGTTCTCGTTATTAGGCCTAGGAGGTGTGGCTATTTCCCCTCCCGCTGTTTGCATTTTCATTCCATTGTAGTCTATGGGTATTTGACCAGATACAGTACATATTGGATTTGTTTTGACAAAAATTGGATTTTTATGGACTTTTGATGTAAAAGTACACAAAAATGTAAACGTTCCCATTGTGTTGGCATCCATTGTTAGGTACTGTATGCCCATATGATGACCACGGATGTGGTCTAAAAGTGTGAAAAACGCATTGTTCATTTCAATTATAGGTCTTTAAAGTCTTCTTTCAATCATGACATGAGTTTTTGAACATTATGCTCCCATTCATTTTAAAATTAAGTAAAGAAGGTGCACTTCTGTCTGGTTCTACAGTCAAGAGCCACCCTCGCTACCCTTCCACCCATTTTTATTCAGCGTCAGGGTCTCATGGTTTGTGCTTAACCACTTACACACCCTATACTAACTTGATTGACCGGAGCCCCCCCAGGGCTCCTTTCTTTCCCATTGTACACCGAATCTCTTTGCTGAAAAGAGCTGATCAACAAGCGCACGACGCACCACAACTCTTAGTTCAGCTATTCTTGCAGAATGCTCGGCCCCAGGCCAGAATAGGGACACGTTCAGGGTTCAAGTGGTTTAAAAATAAAACAAGTCCTTCTTGTGCCGGTTTTTTGACCCTCTGGTGAAAACATAGCGGGTCAGCCTTTGTTTTCTGCCCTTTAAGCAGGTATATAAATACCTCCAGTATGTAAGACATACCGTATAATACTAATTGTTCTCTATGGGAAGGAACCTGGAAGCTAGGTCAGCATGTGCAGAAAGCCCAGAGAACATAGTTTACGCGGAACAGTCAAGTTCAAGGAGTTTATTGTCACACAGGCGCAGTGGGGCGGGCGCTGGCTCCATCCATCTGCCATCTGGATCTCCGAGAGGAGATCAAAGTATAGCCTGAGCCTCATAGCTACGGTGCCAAAGGCTTATTTTTTTATTAACGTGAGAGATTAAAAACAAATACCCGACGTTTTTTGGCAGTCACGCTGCCTTCCTCAGGGTCACCTGATGATCCCTATCCTGTAGCTCCTCCAGGCTGCGTGTCCGCGTGTCCTTGAGCAAGACATGCCGAACCCTTAACTATGTCACAATCATTACATAATCACCTAATCGCACTTGTTTGAGATAATCACAGTTGTTTTGCATAAGCATCATCATTTTCATAATCATTTCCATATTGAACGTGTGTGTGTGTGTGTGCGTGAGCACGTGTGTGCGCACGTGTGTGCACGCGTGCGTGCGCTTCCTCCAACTTATTTTGCATGTGTGCCTAGAGAATATTGTATATCATCATCATTTTATAATTCTCCTCACTGGGGCGAGTGCGTGCGTGACTCTTCTAATCAATGATTATGCATTTATCCGCATTTGACCACGATCTGAAAATATTTTGTACCGGGGACCCTCAAGATTTGTGTGTAACTGTATCATATATTATATTTACGAAAAATGTGTTATGGGCAAATGTCCCCCCCAGGTGGGGTTCTGTGACATAGGGCTCACATTTTGTCTCAACCCGCTTCAGCCACTATTAGGGCATTTAGCTTAAGGTAAGGGGTGTTCCCCCACTAACGTTGTTATCTTGGTGACCATTCTAAACACCTCTGCGACCCGTTACATTATGCATAGGTGTGGTTTGGGCGTTTCAGCAATTGAACGAATCACAGTATCTCATGCCATTGCCTTTAAGGGATCCTTTATCGTTGCCCGCAGCCCGTTATGTCCAGCGCTTATTGCTGCCTTGTGCTCTCCCCGTGCATGCTCTTTCTTTCCTCCACACGGCCAAAAGACTCATATGTCCTTTTAATCAGTTTTCGTAAATTTTTTACACTTCAAAGTGCTGTGTGATCGCCAAATATCGATCTTTAATTTGCTATATAGAAGCATACGTGTAGGTCGTCTCTACAAAACGTTATCAAGCGAAATATATTCGTCGTCAATCGTTTAGCTTGATAACGTTTCGTAGAGACGACCTACACACACCTTCTATATAGCAAATTAAAGATCAATATTTGGCGATCACACATCACTTTGAAGTGATGTGTGTAAAAAAATTACGAAAACTGACCGAGATATGATTATCTAAATATGCGCTCAATTTTGGAGATCTCCAAATGCGGCCGCGCACCGCTCCACAAACTGATTTGGCAGTGCTTTTAAATTCCACTATAGCTTTCCCAAATGTGAGTGACAAAAATAGCAATTTAGGGGAAAGCGTGACAACACGCCCAAGACCACACCTCCATGCGCAGAAAACGCAGTCGGCATAATAAATAGCGGGCCGCGCTAGACCAAAATACCATTAAGGGACTTAGCAAGCACCAATTACGGGCAACGGCGCACTTACAGGTCGCGTTGTGCATTTAGCTGGTAACAAAATTCAAGCCCATAGTCTACAGTTTAGACCTCACACGTTAGTGGATGGGAATAGCACTGCTCTTGGCAGAGTGGTAGAGAGGAACTCACTAACGCTTTGGACCAGAGCTACAGTAGAAAGCCCTTGGCTGTGTGCTGCCTCACCTATTAGTATGGTAATGCAGTGAGGTGGTTTACGAGCACCGGGCCAGGGACGGGGTCAGCGCTCCAATCTCAGGCCGGGGTGTGTAAAAGTGTAAACAGCTGCACACCAGACCACTGGCTGACCTTGTTACATCAGCACTGCCGCCGTTGCGCCGCGGCTGGTGTCATGGCCCCATTTAGGCAGGTGATTTGACCATCCAGTCAAACAGAATGAGCTACACACAGGGCAGAAAATCTCTTCTCTTATTGGTGTCCCTTTTTTTAACACATTAATAATGTAGGCGTTAACGCACGACTACTTCAGTTGCCTTAAGGTTGGAGTATCCGCTCTGAGATCGGGCGGTCGGGGTTCAATCCCCTGAGCCGGGTCATAACCAAGACTATAAAAGTTGAACCTGATGCCTCCCTGCTTGGCATACAACATCAAGGGTTGGATTGGGGGCAAGTCCCTGAGACATATTAGCATTATGGGCTAGTTACTGTACTGTACAACCAAGTGTAGCAATATTAACATCTGACACTGAGCCAGGCAGCTTTTAATGAATTGAAAATGTTTCTTTTTTTATTGTCAAAACATGAAATTGTGTTAATGAAGGGAGGTAATGTAAGTGATATTTCTTTGGTTAAAAGGTTAAAGGTATATAAGAGTGTGCTGACCATATAAGGAGTTCCTCCCTGTCCCCAGTGAGTCCCTGGGGTCAAAAAACCCTAGTTTCAGTTTTGGTGGCGAAAGCCTTTCATCCAATCACAATCACAGTGGTCTTCCTCCAATCATGACTGAGTGGGAACGGCCTTGTTGCACGTGCTGTTGGCCTGTTGCACTTCCCCCCCACTGTAGAGCGTGTGCATGTGCACATCTTGTTACCTGGGCGGAGCAGGGTTTTTTTCCAAATCACCCAAATCACTGAATGCTCCTTTAAACCTCTCTTCCTTTGTTGTATCTTCGTCAGTGCTCTCTTTTGTGTGTTGGAGTGGTTGGTTGTGTATCTTTTCATAATGAGTATCTGTCTCTGTTGTGTGTTGGAGTGTCTTTCTGTTGCCTGCTGAGGAACTGGAATCGTTACAATCATAAATGTTCCCAAGTACACCTAGTTGTGAGCTTGCATATCCGCTGTTTCCGGCATGCGACACCGTGATACCACAGAACATAAATTAGGCTCTACACTCTCCCTGTTACTCTCTTTCATAGATGACAGATAACCTTGTCGGATTGAGTTTTATTATCATTTGATGGGGCTACACACACTTATTAAGCTGTGTGCCCACACCAGTTTTTAAAGCACTCCTCAGGGCACTATCACCAGCTTTTTCAATTTAATAATCCCACTGATAAGGAAGCAAGATAGCATAGCATGATAAGGGAGTCATTAGGAAAAAAAATAGAGGGGGTAAAGTTAATTGCCAAATAATTATGAATGCCATTTTGGGCAAAAAAAAAGAAAAAAAGCTTACAAAGTCAATAAGAGTGTGAACGCAGTGAAGGAGTTGTTGCTAGGCAACGTGGTAATGGTCTGTGCAGCATCTAATTTAAGCAGTTCGTGGCTTTATTGAAGTGACTGCTTGATTGTTTGTGTGATAATAATGGATGGTAACTAGTGGAGAACTTTCTGCTTTTAGACAAACATAATGCAGAACGACAATCTGAAACCAAACTACCAAATGTTACCAAAGCTGCTTGCTTTATAATAATGAATTGCATTTTTTATACCGCTTTTCTATGCACAACGTGCTTACTCAAAGCGCTTACAATGGTTCATTCATTCATACATTGGGAGGTGAAGCGGCGAACAGTAGACGCCAGCGTCCTCACTTCCCACATTCACACACCAGTGGTGGCAACCACTGGAGGCAATGTAGGGTTCAGTGTCTTGCCCAAGGACACTTCGACATGTAGACAGGAGTCGGCGGGATTCGAACCGCCGACCCATGGATCATTGGACGACCTGCTCTACCTCCTGAGCCACAGCCGCCCTGATAATATAATAATATTAAGCAAAAGGAAAAACCTTGAAAGATAGAAGCTGAGCAAGCTGTGAGCCGAGCTCAGTCTGTTTGCTCAGTCCCCACACTGACTATTTGAGTGGACTAAACGTATTAACTGTCAACTGTCATCCATTGCCAGCATGTTATTCGCATGGAAAGGATGTCTCTCCCGATCGATGAGCATAGAATTCATGCATTCTTCTTTGCTCTGCTTGTTCCCCCGTGTGTTGGTAATGGTATTCCATCCTTTTTACTAGAGATGTGAAGCGCCAGGGCCTTTTAGCTACATCTCTTGTTGCCTCTCCTCTCTATACCTTCAGGAACGCTGGCTGGCACACAGATTCGTACTGCTCAAGCAGAGAGAAAGGCCGCCTCTGTTGATGTTGGCGAGCGTGTATTTACATTATGTTCTATTATCTTACAATAAATGCACAGAATCAGTCTGTACATACGTACGTACGTCTAGTAATTCACATTATCTCAAGTACTGTTCAACCGACCATCTTCAAATTCAGCATGTGTGCCGCTGACGGCCCGAGGGAGTTTAGTGCACCACTGCACGGTGTTGAGTCGGCTAGGCGGTTGTCCAGAACCGCCAGGAAAGGTTCTGACCGGGGCCCAAATGAGCCAGTTGATTGTCATTCACCATATTCACACTGTAGAAATCTTGCAATTAAGTTAACTAGACTTTGCTTGTCGGCCACAGGCCTACTTGGGAACGCTGCAAGTCGGGAACCTATTATGCAATACTCCATAGCACCCATTTTAACCGCCTGTGTGTTTGTGCCCTTATGTATCTGTCTGTCTGCCTGTGTCAATTGGTTAAGTAATCAAATGGCAGGTGTGGGGTTGCCATGTCAATCTATTGGTAGCAATACTATTTTGAAAATATTTTTTTTGTTCAACTTTAGAATTACTTGGCCAATCAATGCCTATCAAGGCCTGGACAAGGTAAAAGTAGCCTGACGGGCGCTGTGAGTTCAAATCCTGATCTCGACAGCCTTTGCTGCTTCCTGTTTCCTGTCAACCTACTGTCCGATCAATAAAGGTATAAAGATCCAAATAAATTAATTAATACATTTCTATCAAAATTAACGTTGCTGCGATCTATACGGCCTAACTGCTACCATGTGGATTTTGGAACGGGAACATATTATGTGGTGTACAGTTAGGAGGCAGACTCCAGCAGCAGCACTGGCCAGAGGACAGAGGAGAGGAGCCCTGTTTATCTTGGCCAGAGTGTGTGTGTTTTCTTTCTCCCCAGATTAATGAATAGTGTGAATAATATATGAGGCAGGAGGTTTGACTCTGTGACCCTAACGGTGCTGTACTTTGTAACCTGCTGCCATCTGCAGCATAACTCCTCCCATGTGGGCCTCAGTTCCTGTGTGAAGCACTTAGTAACACTGCTTTTGTTTAATAATAATATTATTATTATGAGCGGCGCAAGCCTGTTCGGGCCGTGCATTGTTACATTTGTACTGCTATGAGCCCCAATCAGCAATAAGCCGACGGATTGGGTCTCGGGGGTTTTCATCATTCTAAATCCATTCCAAACAATTATTTCTGCACAAAAAAACACTCCTTGGGCTAACATCGGCCATAGCCACTTATTTATAGCCACCCAAATATGCAGATCATTTCTGCCTCTTACTCAGACCTGCGGGCCGGCGGATACAGATATTCGTGATTTTCCAGAAACCGTTGGCCGTCCAATTTTGCGATTTGGTTCTGCTCACCTCAGGGTTACCACATGCCGTTTGAGACCAAATGGCCGGAGACTGTCCAAGTTATGCCAGGGACACATTTTGACACAGAGCCATCTTGCCCAAGAATCCATCTACATTGTTCCCTTTTATGTACATACAGTATTGTACTAACCTGTGTAATTAACTGTCAGTTTTTTCCTCCAACTTTCTTTTGCATGTTGGCCTAGAGAATATGCCCCCTTTTTAATTAGCATTGTATATCATGTTGGTTTTATAATTCTCCTCACTGGGGCGAGAGTGTGTGTGTGTCGGTGGTGAAAATGACATGAACTTGGCAAGTTAAATTACTCTCTACAATTGATGCCATGACTGTAGTGGGTTTGCTACAGAAGTACTTAATTAGCTGTGTGATCCAAATGCATTGTTATTTGACGCTTTAATGATGCTGACTTTTCCTAATTACCACATAGTTCCTTAATGTCCTGCCACCCACCAGGATGGATACCCATGCTGCACCAGTATATCGTACAAAAACCTTGTATCTCCATAGTTTGGGTTTATATCTATTCTTCCCCCTGTAAATGACGACTTCTTCATATCACAGTACCACACAGCATCTATTTCTCATAATTTAAATAAGATTTGGACATATTAAAGCCTGCTTTCCGCTTGAAAGTGACGATTTCACACGTTATGGGGATGTCTGGGTTCGTGTTTCCTCCGTTTTTTGGCTCCTGTGTCACCCACTGCAGCCTCGGCCCCAGCCTTACTCATCTGCGAAGAGAAAAGCCTGGCCACAATATAAGGCAGAGACTGCATAGACGGAAGATCCATCAGATGTATTTCCCCCGGATCACAACACTTGTTTCATACACAGAGAATGTAAACAGATTTGTAAATTCCAGCAATACACTCTAAAAGCGTGAGTAGGTCTTGCCCAGCATGCACTCACTGTAGTTTTGGCACTGAATAAAGGGGCAGATTCCCCCCAAAATGGTGATAAATCTGCCCCCTATTTGATGGCTCCACCAGCTCAGTGGCCTTGTGGTTAGAGTGTCTGCCCTGAGACTGGGAGGTCGGGGTTCAATCCCCGGCCCCCGGGGGGCGACTGTGGATGAGGAGGTAGATCAGGTCGTCCAATGATCCATGGATCGGCGGTTCGAATCCCGGGCTCCTCCTGTCTACATGTCGAAGTGTCCTTGGGCAAGACACTGAACCCCAAATTGCTCCTGATGCGCCGCAATCAGTGTATGAATGTGTGTGTGAATGTAATGCACTATGTAAAGCGCCTTGGATAAAGGTGCTACATAAATGCACCATTTACCCGGCCAGGTCATACCAAACACTATACAAATGGGACCCAATGCCTTCCTGCTTGGCAGTCGGCATCAAGGGTTGGATTGGGGGTAAGTCCCTGTGACATACATAGCGTCATGTCCAGAGGCTTTACTTTACTGTACATCAAGCTGCCTCACGCTACAGAAACAGGAGATAGGCTCCTGGCCTATGGGCCTCATGGCTACAGAAACAGGAGATAGGCTCCTGGCCTATGGGCCTCATGGCTACAGAAACAGGAGATAGGCTCCTGGCCTATGGGCCTCATGGCTACAGAAACAGGAGATAGGCTCCTGGCCTATGGGCCTCATGGCTACAGAAACAGGAGATAGGCTCCTGGCCTATGGGCCTCATGGCTACAGAAACAGGAGATAGGCTCCTGGCCTATGGGCCTCATGGCTCGGCAAGGCTACTTACTTATTTACTACTATTTGATAGCTGGTTCCTGATTGGTACCCCACAACTTGGGGGCAGAGAAATCCAATC